>PVJI01002855.1:0-76351 GCA_004026765.1 Micronycteris hirsuta
AAAAAAAAATGACTCAAATGAAAGAACAGATCAAATCTCCAGAAAAAATACAACTAAGCAATGAAGAGATAGCCAACCTATCAGATGAGAGTTCAAAACACTGGCAATCAGGATGCTCACAGAAATGTTTGAGTATGATCCCAAAATAGAGGAAAAAGTGAAGGCTGTGAAAAGTGAAATAAAGGAAAATACACAGGGAACCAACAGTGAAGGGAAGGAAATCGGGACTCAAATCAATCGTTTGGAGCAGAAGGAAGAAAGAAACATTCAACCAGAACAGAATGAAGAAACCAGAATTTAAAAAAATTAGGAGAGGCTTAGGAACCTCCGAGACAACTTTAAACATCCCAACATCTGAATTATAGGGGTGCCAGAAGGAGAAGAACAAGAGCAAGAAGTTGAAAACTTATTTGAACAAATAATGAAGGAAAACTTCCCCAATCTGGCAAAGAAAATAGACTTCCAGGAAGTCCAGGAAACTCAGAGAGTCCCAAAGAAGTTGGACCCAAGGAAGCACACACCAAGGCACATCATAATTACATTACCCAAGATTAAAGATAAAGAGAAAATCTTGAAAGCAGCAAGAGAAAAGGATACAATTACTTACAAAGGAGTTCCCATAAGACTGTCAGCTGATTTCTCAAAAGAAACCTTGCAGGCAAGAAGAGGCTGGAAATAAATACTGAAAGTCATGAAAGGCAAGGACCTACATCCAAGATGACTCTATCCAGCAAAGCTATCATTTAGAATGGAAGGGCAGATAAAGTGCTTCCCAGATAAGGTCAAGTTGAAGGAGTTCATCATCACCAAACTCTTATTATATGAAATATTAAAGGGAATTATCTTAGAAAAAGAGAATGATCAAACATATGAACAGTAAAATGACAACAAAGTCACAGCTATCAACAACCAAACCTAAAATAAAACAAAAACAAAAACAAACTAAGCAAACAGCTAGAACAGGAACAGAGTCACAGAAATGGAGATCGCATGGAGGGTTACCAGGGAGGATGGAGTGCGGGGGAGAAAGGGGGCAAAAGTACAGGGAATAAGTAGCATAATTGGTAGGTACAAAATACACAGGGGGAGGTTAAGTATACTATAGGAAATGTAGAAGCCAAAGAACTTATATGGACATGGACATGAACTAAAGGGGGGAAATGTGAGCAGGAGGGGGTATGCTGGACAGAGTGGAACAAAGTGAAAATGAGACAAGTGTAATAGCATAATCAATAAAATGTATTTAAATAAATAAATAATAAATAAAAGAATAAGCTCTGTGTTTTGCATACTCACAACTCTAAGCCAACTTTTGCCCTGTCCTGTTTACCCAACAGGAATGCACATATATGTAACAAAAAGACACACAATAGAATGTTCATTGCCATATTATTTGTGATAGCCCAAAGCTGGAAACAACCCAAATATCTTTCCACAGGAGAAAAGGCCCACGTGTAAGGATAAGCATTTATTGCCTTTCATGCATCACGTGTCATGGTTATAAAACTTCAACTGTGGTGTTAGAAATTAGAATCGTGTTTACTTCTGGGGAGAAAAGAAGGCCATGACTGCAGGGGCTCAGGGAAGGCATCTGAGTTGCTGGCACTGTTCTATTTTTCTATCTGAATCACGGCAACTGGGTGAATTTATTGAGCTTATTAAGTGTGTACTTTTGTACAGGTAGGTCAATAAGCCAACATTTGTTAAGCATCTAGTGTGTGTGTGTGAGATTGTGTAGGACACGGTTCTCTCTTCCTTCACCCCTTCGTCAGCATCACCCCAATAGAGGTGTTAAATTTGGCAGCATAAAGTAGTTCATTATATCCTTTTATTAGCCTTTGAAAGTCCAATATTATTGGTAGACCTGGCCCCCTTTTCATTCCTCTTATCACGTGGTGCCTTCTCTCTTTGTGATTGCTCTTGCCAAGGGTTTATCAATTTTATCAGTCTTTTCATGGAACTAACTTTTGGCTTTGTTAATCCTCTCTCACATGTTTTTTTCCTATATCATTCATTTCTGCTTGTACATCTTCCTTATGCATTCCTTGGGTTTCATTTGCTGTTTTTTCCTACTCATTAAGATGGATTAAATTTTTTTAAAGGTAAATCAAGATAATTGACTTCTCAGCCTCTCTTCTTTCCAAACATATACGTCTAATGCCATAAATTTCTCCTTAGGCATACTTTAACTACATTACATGATTTAATATGTTATATTTTAATTATCATTTAGAAGTATGCTGCTTAATCTCCAAGACAAATACTTAAGGATTCTCTAGTTATCTTTTCGTTTTTAGTTTCTAGCTAAGTTTCATTCTGGTCAGAAAACATACCTGACATTACGTCAGTCCCTTGAGATTTACTGAGACTTGATTTATTGCCCAGCATATAATCAGTTTTGGTAAATGTTTCATGCTCACTTGAAAAGAATGTGTATGGTGGAGTGGTTGGGCACCGGGCTCTGCACATGTCACTTAGGTCATTTGTCAGGCACACTGCTTACTAATTTTTTTGTGTGATTGTTCTAAAGTTACTGAGAAAGGTGTGCTAAAAATGCCTCCTATAACTATGGATTTGTCCAGTTCTCCTTTTGTTTTTGTCCATTTTTACTGGAGCTCTAGCCAATAAAATGTAAATAAGAGAAGCAGAGGCATAAAAACTGAGAGGCAGAGATGAAACTAATCCTATGTGCAGGTGATATTATTGTTTACTTGAAAAACCCAAGGAACTCAATTTTTTTAAAGACTGCACAAACGATAAGGAAGGTCAGTAATACTGTGGCGCACAGAACTCATATAAAACAGTCCATAGAAGCTAGAAGATTATAATAAAGGGAAAGATTCCACTTATAAGGAGGGACCAAAAAATGAATTTATTTATAAAAAAGTGTGCGTATATTCTTTTTTTGAATTCTATAATACATCATCTGCATATTGTATTGTGTGCTTGCCACCCAAAGTCTAATCTCCCTTCATCACCATGTATTAATATTTCACCCTTTTACCTTCTTCATCCTCCCCCCCACCCCGGTAACCACCATCCTGTTGTCTGTGTCTATGCATTTGTTTGTTTATTTTGTTTGCTCATTTATTGCTTTCTGTATTATAATATCCCACATATGAGTGAACTTCCTTTTTATTTTATTTTTTATTGTATTTTTTCCATCACCATTTAGCCCCCTTATACTCCCCTCCCCCAGCAATCACCACACTGTTGTTCATGTCCATGAGCCTTTTTCCTTTTTGCTCAATCCCTCCACCCCCTAACACCCCCCACCATACTGTCATCCTGCTCTCCATCTGTGAGTCTGTCTCTGTTTTCCTTGTTAGTTCAGTTTGCCCATTAGATTCCACATATGAGTGAGATCACATGGTATTTGTCTTTCTCTGACTGGCTTATTTCACTTAGCATAATGTTCTCCAGGTCCATCCATACTGTCACAAAGGGTAAAATTTTATTCTTTTTTATGGCAGAGTAATATTTCATTGCATAAATGCCCCACAGTTGTTTTGTCCACTCATCTATTGATGGACACTTGTGCTGCTTGAGTATCTTGGCTGTTGTAAAGAATGCCACAATGAACAAAGGGGGGCTCAGTGGCACAATCGGCTAGTGTACAGTACTTATATGACAGTGTGTTTATTCTCACATGTTTAAACACCAGTCACCTTCAGAGTACTCTCCATTTGATGTGGTACATCTATGGAGATGTCTTTTCCAAAAGTTTTTTTTTTTAAGATTTTTTTTTAATGTAAGTTTTTTTTTTTTTAAGATTTTATTTATTTATTTTTAGAGAGAGGAGAAGGGAAGGAGACATAGAGGGAGAGAAACAGCAATGTATGGTTGCTCCTCATATGGCCCTCACTGGGGACCTGGCCTGCAACCTAGGCATGTGCCCTGAATGGGAATCGAACCAGGACCCCCTGGTTCCCAGCCCGCGCTCAATCCACTGAGCTACACCAGCCAGGGCTCCAAAAGTTTTTGAACTCATCGATTTTGATGCCTTTTAGTGCTTCTGCCATTTTTTGTTTCACCTTTTCCACATTGGCAAAACATTTCCTTCTGAGATTTTTTCAGCCGGAGAAACAAAGAAAAGTCATTCAGGGTGAGATTGAGTGAATAGGGAGGTTGGGGCATGAGGCTTATCCAATTTTTGGTCAAAAACTGCTAGCCACTCAGTGTGGTGTGGGCAGGTGCACTTGTAAATCACCCATCATGACATGGGCAAACAGGTTGAGTCTTCAGAAAAATTCACTGAAGCCGAGCACAGCCTCTCACAACAGCACCAGTTGGCACACTGACACAGATGGGTTCCTAGAGCACTCACCTACTGGGGGAAGCCTGTACTGCAATGGGCCCTCCCTCCAGAAGATAACACTGGGGGTGTTTTGGGGGGTCCCCCCTCATACATTAGTAAGAACTACAACTACATAAAAGATCATTTTCTTATGAATAAATTCAACAATAAAAGTACCAAGATGTATACAAAAAAAACTTTAAAACTTTTAGAAGCACACAGCAGAACACAAACAAATAGGAAAACGTACCATATTTTTGGATAAGAAGACTCAATGTGATTATCTTTTCTTATATCAGGAATATGGTGATTTTCCTGATTTGATTTTTAAATTTAGCATAATCTCAATAAACCTGAAAATGAGGTGGGGAGCTCACCAAAGAAATTCTAAAGTTCATATTGAAAAATAAGCAAAAAATATTTGCAAAGGAAGATCTGATAAAGAAATCAAAATAGGTGGATTGCCAGATATAAAAACATTCTCCAAAGCTCAGGAATTGAAACAACACAGTACAGTACTGGCATGTGACTACATGAACAAGTGGAATAGAGAATCAAGTCCAAAAAAATCCCCACAAATACCAAATCAATGGAGAAAACGGAACTATTGAATAATGGTGGGGCACCTTGGTAATTCTCCAGGTAACATCAATGTTGGACTCACATATCACTGTGTTCCATGAAATGTTCCAAATGGACCAAATCTTTAAATACAAAATATAAATCAATAAATGCTGTAAATGAACAGATGGGATAATTTTCCATAATCTCAGAGTGTGAAAAGCTGTTTAACTATGAACCCCCAAATCAAGAAATCATGAAAACATATCAATAAATACAACTATAAAGAAAAATGTTAAATCTCTGCCTGGCAAAAGTAAACCCCACCATCAAACAAAATGACAAACTAAGAAACCTAATTACTACTCATTATAGACTTAGGAAAATCTTCCTACTACATGAAAAGCTCTTGAGATTGATACAAAAAGCAGCTAACAGCCCATTAGAAAAAGGGAAAAAGTTATAAACAGACAATTCAAAGAATATGCAAATTATTCTTAAATATATTTCTAAATGCTCAATTTCACACATAGTAAGAAACACGCAAATTAAAACTTCCCTAAGATATCACTTTTCACCATAAAACTGGCAAAAATCCAAACTTGGATCGCACGCTCTGTCTCCAAGGCTGAGGGAAAAGGCCGTGCGGCCCCTCGCTGGCGGGCGCACAGAGCCGTGTGGCCCAGACGGAGGGCAGCTTGGCAACAGCGATCGGAATCCCAGACGGACGCGCTCTTAGACCCAGCGGCTCCACTCTGGGGAGGCTGCCCTACAGATATATTTGCATATCTACAAAGTGGCACCCATGAAGTTTATTTATTGCAGCATTGTAGTCAGCAGGGGCAGATTGGAGAGAATCTGGCTACTCATGGAGGTGGGGACTAGTTAAATAAATTCAAGGAAGTATTCTATAATTGTGAAAAGAAACAAGAAAGCTCTTCATATATTGATATGGAAAATTCTCTCAAATATATGAAGCAAAAAAGTAAGGTACTGAATGATGTACATAGCATATAAAAATGTATGTTACAAAGGGGAAACAATATATTGCTATTATTATTAATATTCATTTTCAAAATCTCTGGGAGGGTAAAGACTGAAAACAGTGTGGTCCAGGAACTGGGCACATCAATGGTGAGAGTGGAAAGGAGATTTTCACTGAAAGCTTTTCATGCTTTCTGATGTTTCTACCATGGGAGTGTGTTACTGTTCAGTTTAAAAAAATAATAATAATTTAAAGCAAAGAATCATCTACCCATGCTGTCAGGTCATTAATTCCACACAGAGCCCAGGTCCACTGTAGGCCTAGCCAGACCTTCCGTGCTATTACTAGTTACGTTCATCAGGACGTTCGTGACTGTGAGTGCTGAAGGCTTAAACAATAAGACACTTTTTTTATCTTGGATAACATCATGTTCAAAGTCAGACTGTCCCAGGGCTAGAACTGCTTCAGGCATCACAGAGAGACCTGACCGTGGGAAGCCAAACTGAACAATGTCCGTGACTCCCTGCGCATTGCCCAAAAGTCCCCAGCAGACCTCCCCGCAGGTCCAATTGACCGATAAAGTGGAACTCATCCACACCCCAGCTTCAAGGCGGACTGGGGCATAACAGCACCGGCCTTTCTTGAGCACTTCATATGCACCAGGTACTATCATAAACACTTCACCAGCACTAATTCACTTACTCTGCAAAGCCACATGTTAGAAAGGTAGCATTATCATACCTATTTTACAGATGAGAAAACTTAGGCACAGAGACATTAAATAACGTCCCAATAAGTGGTAGAGCTGAAATTCACACTTTGACAACCTGGCTCCAAAGTGAGTTTTCCCAACCATGTACGTTACTTGAGAATTAGTTTTGCTGTTGAAAAAGTTGCTTCCACCAGCAGGAAGGAAGGGAGAAGAACGGCTATCAGATATAAAACAAGCGGCGTTCCTCCCTAGGAACAAACTGCCCAAAAGGCAGCCCTTGACTAGCACACACCAAGCCACCAGTGACAGACACTGGCCATTTTGCAAACACTTTCCAGGTTCTCTCTAGAGCCTGTGTCTCCAGTTAATAGGCAGCAGGAACCCCTGAGCAATGACTGGGATCTTTCTAGAAGCAACAACAGTAGCAGCAGCTCCACGTAGAGAAATCTCCAAACTGGTAGTGCCCACACCTAGCGGGGTTGTTGGAATGAGTTCTGGGGCATAGACCAGCTTTCTCCCAAAAGCACAATGGCAACAGGGAGCTGGGACCCCCGTGGAAGCCTCTGGGGTGTCCTCATGGCTGCCACATACCCACAGCTCACCTGCAGCCCAGTGCTTCTTTCTGCCCAGGCAGAGTTCTGGGCTGGCCACCCCAGCATTCCATTGGCATCAGCAGAGATGCATCCTGGGAAGCAAAGGGAGTTTTCAATTTGTAAGGAAAGCAGCCCTGCCTGCATTTCACAGACAAATCCTGCCGCCAGCCTGCTCTGCTGTGGGTAAGATCGTCACGGGACACTTCCCTACAGCTGCGTCTTCACCCGCTCTGTGCCTCACTTGCCACTTGAGAGCCCTGCCGCTAAATGCCCTGCCTCAAATACTCAAGGCAAAGAGCTCTTTTTTCAAATAAAAGCTTCCATCCTTTAGGACTTTGTAGCAGCTAACTCTGCCCTCCTGTGCTAAAAATACCAATTTTATCCCTGTTATTAATCTAGTCATTTTTTCAGATATTTGCCTTTATTTCATAGAGTCAGAAACGCAATGAGTCAGTTTCCTCACCTCCAGGCATGTCGCCCAGGGAAGGGGGTGGATGTATTCTTAGCTGAGAGCACTTTGCTCTGCCTTATGTAAACCCCTGGAGCTGGATGTCTCCAAACATAGATGCAGAGGAGCCCGCGGTGAGCGGAGGAGATGAGAGAATGAGGTCCCTGAACAAGCAGCACATCTCCCACAGAACCGGCTTGCTGTGGGCTGATCAGACACAGGGTTGCTGGCCTGCGGGACGTCGCCTTCTCTCAGGGAGCAATAGGCAGGATAATTCCTCTCCAGCTTTCCTCCCCCAGCAGTTCACACAGAGAACCTTGTTTTCTCATCAGCCTGAGAGGCCCTGACTATGCCAAGGAGGAACAATGGGATCCAGCCACCAGGGTACCCGGGACCCACAAGCAGACCTTGTGAGAATCGGAAGAATGAGATGGGGTATGTCTTGCTGGCCCCCATGACCCACTACCCTCCGGCTGTGGAGAGACCCCAGGCACAGTCCCGGTGGCTCCACGCCATAAAAATGTTCTGGATTTCACGTTTCTAGAGCCAAGAAAGCCAGTCACTTGTTTCTCCAAGGCTGGGCAGTCTCGTTGAGCCACCTGCCTTTGCAGGCTACGTGCACAGAGGTCAAAGATCTGAGAGACATGCCCACGTTCTGTAAAGCCCCTGCCAGGCTTTATGACAGTTGCTTTCAGAATTCTTTGGCTCTGGTGTGGCCACTGGCCTTGGCCAAGTCACGCTACCTCTCTGGGCCTCCACAGCCCCTTCTTGAAGGAGAAGGCAGATTCTGATCTCTATAAGCCTGTCCAGTTCAGAAGTTCTGAGCTTCGGAAGAGGACTTTGCTTTACTTTGGTGGATGAAAGTTCCTTATATCCCCTCCCCTGCACCAGCTTCAGGTTCCTTACTTCCCCTGTTCAGCCCTGGCCCAGCGTGCAGGGAAATGTTAGGCAGTCATCCCCTGACAAAGACTGCAACAGTTTCTCACTCGGGCCGGGGGTGGTCAAGAGAATCAATGAACTATTTATAGAGTATCATAGACCAAATAATGCCCCCTGCCTCCTCCCCAAATGTCCTTGCCCTAATCCCTGGAAGCTGAGAATATGTTATATTAATTACAAAAAGGAACTTTGAAGGTGAAATTAAGGTTAATAATCAGTGACCTTAAAATAGGAGGATCATCCTGGATTATCTAGGTTGGCCCAATCTAGTCACATGAGCCCTTAAAAGCAGAAAACTCACTCTGGCTGGAGGTCAGCAAGATGCTATAAAAAGGAGAAGTCGGATTTCAAGCAGAGAGGGGGCCACACGGAAAACATGAGGTGGAAAATGGGCGGCCTTGAAGAACACAAAACTAGACCCTGGCTGACAGCCTCCAAGAAAACAGGGACCTCAGTCCAACAACCACAAGGAACCAAATTAAGCCAAAAACTTGGTGAGCTTGGAAACAGATTTAGTCCCAAAACTTCCAGAAAGGAACGCAGCCCCGCCAATACCTGCAGGAATCTAAGCAGAGCCCTGTACCCAGATACCTGACCTACAGAACTTCAAGGCAGTACGTGGGTGTTGTTTTAAGCCACTGAGTCCATGGTAATCTGTTATGGCAGCAACAGAAAACTAATACATAGGCTGTCCCTGACAATTGCATTACTTTAACACGACAAGCTTGTCCGTCCAGGACACCTCCTTCTGCATCTGGAAGTAGGATGGCAGAGCCTGGCCCAGGCCGCTGCGCTCTGTCTTGCTTCCAGGAATTGACTTACTTCAAAAGCTTGAAAGAAGGGGAAAAGAATGTGTGGACGGAGAGAGCAGGGAGGAGGGAAGGAGGAGAAGAACTGGCTCTGATATTGTTATTACTATAACTCCCACAGGCAGCAAAGTCACAACAATGTCCTCTTCATAATAAAAAAAATGCGAAGTTGGCTGCAGTGACCATATGGCAGAGGAGGGGCCCAGAGTGCCCTGGGGATGCTCCGGAATCCAGCAACTTAAATATCTTCGGAGAGCATTTTGTGAGCCGCTCTTTGGCTGTGAGAATGCAAATGACCCAAGCTGGCTGCGGAGTGTCACCTGGGAGGCCCAGCTGACACAGGTGTCAGGACAGAGCTCCATTCTCAGTTCTCCCTCCCACAGAAGCAGAGCGGCAGGACCCTCAGGGCAGGTTGCACCCCAGAGCCCACCCAGGGACGCTCAGCCAGGGAGACAGGGTGCCCTCACCCTTTGTAGCTCTGGGGCTGCCCGCCTCACCTCTGAAAAGCAGCGCGAGGATGTGAGGTGGGCCTTTCTCTCTCTTTCTCCTCTCTCACCTCCCTTTCAAGTTCTGAATGAAAACTGAAGATTAATCTTGCCATCTCCAGCTCTGCTTTCTCTAATGTCCTTTCAAATTGTACAAGTGGGGGGACCCCAAAAAAGTGAATTTGTTTATTAAAATATGTGTATTTATTCTTACATGTTTAAACTTAAGTCACCTTCAAAGTACTTTTCATTTGATGCAATACATCTATCGAGACATTTTTTCCACTGCTCCAACAGTTTTTGAACTGTTGACTTTGATGCCTTATAGTGATTCTGCCGTTTTTTGTTTTATCTCTTCCACATCTGCAAAACGTTTTTCTTTCAGGACTTTTTTCATCCGGGGAATCAAAAATCACCTGGGGAAGACTGGCTGAATAGGGAGAGTGGGGCATGGGGGTCATCATGTTTTCGGTCAAAAGTGAACACTTAGTGTGGTGTGGGCAGGTGTGCTTGTAAATCACCCATCATGAAATGGGCAAAAGCATCGAAAGAGTCTTCAAAAAAATTCAGTGAAGCTGAACACAGCCTCTCACAGCACCACCAACTGGTACGCTGATACAGAGGGGTTCCTAGAACACTCCCCTAGCGGGGGAAGCCTGTACTACAAAGGGCCTGCCCTTCAGATGATAATTCTGGGTTTTGGGCAGGAGTCCCCCTCATATAGTGCGATTATACCATTAATATCTAGTCCTCATAAAAAGAAAACGAGAAAAGACAAAATTTAAGAGGCCATTCAAAGATCATGTGTGTGTGTATAAACACACACACCATATCATTCTCTAGCTCTGGAAAGTCACCCCACACCTGCACAGACTGCACCCCCACTCATACTTACACTGCAACTCTCACTCCCCTAGGAAGCCCCGGTTTGAAATTATCAACCGCCTTTAGGCCATAAGAGAGTCCAAGGTTTCTTCCCATCTGGCAAAGTAATTATAATGACCAATTATAACGACTCTCAAACAGCCTAAGCACCCAGCAGAGACCTGTGGTCTATTTTAAAGGTCACAAAGATTGGTATAACAGTCCATGACCTAAGTCAATGTTTCCTGAACTTTCTGTGGATGATCTGTTCATGAACTTCACATAGAGGAAAGAAAAATATGGTAAGGGTTGAGAAACAAAAGAGTTCACGCCCCTGGATGTTCCCCCGTGCAGATAAATACCACTTCATCCATTTGTCCTCCCAAACACACCATCGCCCCGTCTGCGTGTGTGTGCACACGCACACACACAGCAGCGGCAGGCTCCTGCTTTATTCCTCCAAGCCCAGATCCAGTCTCAGCATCCACAACCTGCCTGGGAATGCAACACCATCTGAAGGATGCCCCTTCTCATGCAAGTTAGCTTGGAAAAGGAGAGCATTACCAACGTCGGAGATCCCGGTACCACTGTCAGCGGAGCTAGGAGCCGGAGAAGAAACTAGGAGACCAACATTGGTCCTCCCAGCCGGTTCCATCTCTGGGGAGGAAACCCCTCAGCTGCAGGGCACTGTTCAAGAGCCACTGAGCCCTTCCCGACCCCACACGGCTGCTGCACCCAGCCCCACTGAGCCCAGGGCCACAAACTTCTACTGTGATTCTACTCATGAGGCCCGGGGGGAGGAATCTGTCCCAGCATTTGGAAGCGCATGTCCCCTGATTTGATCATCGTTCATTCTCCAATGCCATCTGTTAATGGCTATTATTCCACTGGAACACAAGCTGTGGTGGTGTGCATTTCTTTTTCCCTCCTGCTTCCAATCCTCACGATACATTGAAAAATTCTTCAAAAAAAGACTTTCAGCATTTGAGTCCCTGCCCTGCGAAGAGCAGCATAACACCAAGTCATTATCAAGTGCCAAGGGCTGCTCCAGCTCCTTACAGGATTTAATTTATTTAATCCCTGCAACAGACCCTGAGGTGGATTCCATCGTCATCCCCATCTGACAGTTGAGGACACAGGCAAAGGAAGTTAAGTGAATCGCCTGCATTCATGGGGTTAGGATGCAGGCAGCAAATCTAGTATTCAAACCCAGAGAGCATGGCTTCAGAGTCCACAGTCTTAAGTCATAGCCACTGTGCTTTCAAGGTTCCCAAACATTGTCTCTAAGGAACTGCCCTGCCTCTAGGAAGAAGATAGTGAAGAAATAACACAGACCAACAGCACATTGTCTAGAAGAGGAATGTGTGCTTTGCAAACACACTCCCCCACATCTTCTCTCTCCGCCCCTGCCCCTCCTCTCTCTCTCTCTCACACACACACCCACATTCCTGTCGTGGATCCAGGACCACCATGCAACGAGACTTAACCTTGACTCACAGAGTAACTGTGGCTGCGTGAACGCAGACACACCCTTTGCCTTACCTTATCAACCAACTAATGCTCCTGGGTGATGGTCCACGTTATGCGTCAGTTGCCCAGATATTTGGTCTACCGTTATTACTGTTACATCCACGGCTGAGAAACAGAGGCACGGACAGCCCCGAGAGGCCGCACTTCCTTTTAAAGCAGAATTTGCTTCAAACGGAGAAAGAAGGCACTGGCATCCTAAGGAAACAGGCCCCCAAGAACTCTATCACATCCTTTCTTTTCAGGTTACTTCCCTGGATTAACTGACCACTTACTCCAAAAGTGATGGCATAAAAAAAGTCCAGTCGATCCGCAGTTCTTTTCCTTTTCAACCCTCTGTCCCTCACCAGCAACCAAAGGCAGAGAGTTGGTAGAATATGCACATATCAAGAAGTGACATGCAAACAGTTACGTTCATTTTGTGTGGCGTTCCCATCGTTCTGCCAAGAATGTAACCCATGTGCATGTGTAAGCTATGAAATACAGTTTGTATGATTTTGGTGATTCCGTATGTGACTTAAATGCTCTCACATTTGCATTTAAAACTAAGATTGTGCCATATAAAAATGAACTGTAAATTCATGCTACCAATTTAAAATTTTAATCTTTCTTCACTGAGAATGACATTCAATAGCAAATTAAAAATAAAAACATTGAGACTAGAAAAGAGAGAGATTGTGGAAGAGAGGGTGAGAACCTAAAGCTACACATAATGAGACCTCACAAAATTGTTGAGAGGCCTAAGGGAGGGCTCGGTGACATGTCTGGAACATGGTAGGTAGATGTTCCCCACCCTCCCCCCCAATTCTGCCCAGCAAGATTTCAGCCTTACACCTTAATGGGAATTTGGGGATTTGTTTAAATTGCTGCCCTTCCCAGGAATATTTGCATTTTAAGCAAAAGACAAAATTCCAGACACCCAGTCAGCTGGAAGGTGATCTGGGACACAGGACTCTGTCTGGACCCTCAGGTCATACGAGGAGCCCACGCTCAACTCCTCCCACTCAAAAAGACAATCAAAGTCAGCATTACCACCCTCCTTGAGCCTCTCCTTCAGGTTTTGCTGGGGAAGGAATGAATCCCTTGATCTTGTGTTCTAGAGAACAACAGCAGACCAGCACTGGTTTCAGGGCTAACTAATGCCTCTTAATAAGCTCCTTGCTGGGGTGAGGTCTGTGTCTACATCTGCTCCAAGGTCTGTTTCCACAGCCCGCTTGGGGAGTGTCATTTAAAATCTGTCTATCTCCAAAGACAGCATCTCGTCACATGACAGCTGAGCCTGGGGAAGCAGGATATTACAGACAGAAGTGTCCTTTCTAATGACACAGGCAGAGCAGCAAGAAGAGCTTGCCGGGGAAGGGGCCACAGAAGTGGGCAGTGACTAGCACAGCGGCTCCAAGAACTCGGAGACCATGTCTCACTGAGAAACACCCTCCCATGGGTGTTTCGGAGGAGCTGCAGATAACAATTTAATTGCATTGACTGAGACCTTGTTTCTCAGTGGTTTATTCTATAATTTGTTCAAACTTTTGTTATGAAAAGAAAAGAATTCTGCATTCAAGAGGCACTATCGATCCTGGCTAATCTGGTCTGTAAGGGGCCATTTAAACAGACGTCAGGTTGCCATGGTAACATTCCTGTTTTATTTATGGAAACAAGTTCAAGGTATGGGATCTGAGAGGGAGTACATCTCACTGCTGTGATTTTCAAGCTCTGTTCTGAGGAGTGGGAGTCCGGGGAAGATTCCAAAGCTGCGAGATAGGGTGGGGTTCTGGCTCCCACCTCCAACATGCCTAGGACAGCCACACTTTGATCTTTTTTGCATTTTAGGATTATACAGCCTTTAAAAATTAGGAAAGAAAACCAGAGAACTGTCATACAGACCTCCAGCTCAAGAATAAGAAGCCTAGGTCCTGGTCCCTTCCTTGATGCGCATGGCATTTCATGGCCCTGATGGCCACCCCTGCTGCCCTCACGGTTTTGGCCCTGCCTTCAACCCATCTAAGACTGCCACTTTCCCTCGGGCTTTGTCACAGAGGTGTCCAGGTGTCACACCCCTGCATTCCCTTCCTCCTGTACCTCCCCAATGCCCCAAAGGTAGCAGACAGGGCAGGCTTTCCCCTTCTACAAGTCTGGCAGAGACCTCTCTTACGTCATATTCCCCTCCTTCCTGCGGTGGCCTTTGCCTCCACCTTCTCCTGGGGCCAAAATGGTGGAGAGGATGCAGAAAAAGAAACAATGGACAGGGGCATCTAAGCTATTATCCCTACTGCGCAGGGCTGAGTGTCGTGTACAGGTACAGAGGGCAGTGGGTGAACTGCAGCTATTCTTCTGTCCGCCTCAGCTCCCAAGGCTCTTTCTCCCCTCCGCCCCACCCTTCCTTCTCCTCCTTTTCCTCTTCTCCAGTATCAGAGACATCCTGATTCATATGGATAAACAGCTGAAAGGAAGCAAATTTTATAACAGCTCATCCTGTAGTTTCAGGATTCTCCTTCATACACAGAAATGGCAGGACACAGTTTACCCGAGGGTCTGGGCAAAGACAAGTGAATCTGACCTTGCAAGGTGTTGGACTGTGCACGCGTCCTCCACTGGAGAAGGATGAGGGATAGGGTCGGGGCAGAAACCAGGCCTAGGGCAGACCTGGGAGCCAAGCACGTGGCTCAGAAGAGCCTGGAACAGAGGTTAAGAATGCTGCACAGGCCTCTGCCTGGGCCTGAAGGGGGGCAGCAAAGTAAAGATTCTGATTTGTGGTGTTTGCCAATTCCTGTGGGGTATGCATTCCTGCCGTGGTCAATTGCAAGCTCCCAATGTGATGCTACCAGACGTGGAGTTGGGAAGAGATGCGCGATAACATCACAACACGGTACTTCTACCACGCAGACACAGTGGATGGAAATACCTCCAGGGGCACAGATAATAGTAAAAATAATTAGGAAGTAATGTTTTATATATTTGTTACCTCTGGTTTAGTATAATTTATTTCATCATAAGCTCATATAATTTAATTTCTTTTTTAAAAGTTTTTATTTATTTGTTTTTAGAGGGAGGGGGAGGGCGGGAGAAACAGAGGGAGAGAAAATTCAATGTGTGGTTACCTCTCACATGCCTCCTATTGGGGACCTGGCCCAAAAACTAGGCCTGTGCCCTGACTGGGAATCGAACCGGTGACCCTTTGCTTCACAGTCCAGTGCTCAATCCACTGAGCCACACCAGCTAGGGCTAATTTAATTTCTAATAGTAGCTGTGTTTAACAACTGGCTCATGAGAGCCCCTCCAGCACAGTACTGCCCCCACCCTGCCCCTCCTGCCCCCTCACATTGCTGGGTGACATCTGTGAAGAAAACGATCTACCTCAACGATGAGAATAATAATAATAACAACAACAACAATACAACGCTACAGATATTTTTTACATTGGAAGAGGTAGTATGTTAATTTCTGAATCACTACATATTGTCCTGAGTTTGGCCCGTTTTTTGGCCTGAGCATCTCAGTTTAGTTTCTTTTAGTATTCACCTTAGACCTGGGTAGTCAGCCCTTGCCCTAGACCCTCCACTTTGGAAGGCCTTGCCCTGGCCCTTCTTCATCTGGGGGAGGAGGTTTTGGAGCTAAGGGGATGTGCCCATGAGGACCTCCTGCCGCCCCTTCCATCCCATACCCCGAGCGAGAGAAGTATGCGGGATCCCCTGCCCCAATGGCTGTGAGCCCACTTCCAGAACCCCATAGGCCTTTCTGACTGGATGTGTCCTCCTAAGAGCAAACGCCACCACTACTCACATGTGTGCCCATAGGCTTGAGTAGTGACCAAGAGGAGGCTCTTTGTGGTCAGAGCAGTAGATGGAGGTTGGGCGTTCAGACTACAATGTCCTCAACTATGTTTGCAAGTATGGTGCCAGATAGAACTAGGGATGGCACAAGAAGAGGGTCTCCATTTGCAATCTCGTTCTGGGTCTCCACAGGCAGGCATAAGCACCGTGCATAAGCCCCCAGCTCCACAGAACCCAGCTTTCTTACTGCTTGCCTCTCATGACTACAGGCCAGCCCCACCAACATCAGGGAAGGAGACTCAGCCAAAAGCCGAAGCTGATCATTTCTTTGGTATGAGAGTCTTATCTCAACCTTAGCAGACCTCAACCTTGAAGAATAGATGCTGACAAGTCTTATCAAGGCTGTGACAAGCTGTCTTAACCAGGCCTGCAACTCTCACGAGCCTGAAAACGCTGCCCTGGAGGCCCCAGGTGGTCTAGCAGGGCAAGAAGTCTAAAAATGTATTCGCTTCAAACAGCATTTGCTGCGTTCCTATCATGGGCAAGGCACTCTTGTCAGTGCTTTATGCCCAGCCATGTGAAAAGGACATTGGGCTCTGCCATCAGGAAGTGGGTCATCTAATAGGGTGGAGGAGGGAGGGACTGCTGAACCCTGCACACTACAAACTATAATAGCAGGCAAAATATTGTCGGTATGGTAATAGGTTAAAAGTGCACAAGAAATTGTCAAAAACTAGAAGAACCAAGATGTCCTCTGATGGTTGAAAGGATAAACGAATTTTAAAATGTCCTTAAAATGGAATGTTATTCAGCAATAAAAAGAGATGAGCTGTCAAGACACCAAAATACATGGAAGAACCTTGAATGCATATTGCTAAGTGCCAAGGGCAATCTGAAAAGGCTTCATATTACATGATTCCAACTATATGACATTCTGGATAAGGCAAAGCTATAGAGTCAGTAAAAGGGTCAGTGGTTGCCAAGGGTTCGGAGGGAGGGGAATGAATAGGTGGAACACAGGAAATTTTTAGGGGTGTGCAATTATTCTGTAAGATACTGTAATAGTAGAAACATGACATTGTGCATTTGCCAAAACCCCTAGTACTGTACGTCTCAAGGAGTGAACGATAATGTAAACTGTAGACTTTCTTTAGTACTAATGTGTTGGTGTTGGTCCTTAATAGTAAAAAATGTCCCACAGGATGTAATGCAAGATGTTAATAATATGAGAAACAGATAACAACAAGTGTTGGCGAAGATGTGGAGACGTGGGAGCACTGTGCACGGCGAGGGGAACGGTGCAGCCACTATGGAAAAGGGTATGGAGGTTCCTCAAACCAATTACACAGAGAATTACCGTGTGATCCAGCAATCCTAATTTGGGGTATATGCCTAAAAGAATTGAAAACAGGGACTCGAACAGCCATCTGCACACCCATACCCACTGCAGCACTATTCACAATAGCTGAAAGGTGAAAACAACCCAAATGTCCATCAGTGTATGAACGGGTAAACGAAACATGATATCTACATAGAATGGAATACTACCCAGCCCTAAAAAGGAATGATATTCTGGCATGCACTACAAAATGAGCAAACATAGAGGACATTGTGCTAAGTGAAATAAGCCGGGCACAAAAGAACAGATACTGTCTGGTTCCACTTCCATGAGTCACCTAGAACGGGCAACTTCACAGAGGCAGAAAGTGAAACCAAGGTTACCAGGACGGAGAGGAGGGGAATAGGAAGTCACTGTTTATGGGCACAGAGCTCAGTCTGGGAAGATAAAAGGCTCTGGAGATGGACACTGGTGACGGCTGCACAGCGGTGTGAGTGTCCTTCATTAAATGCCACAGAAACCTACAGTCAAGTCATCGAAATGGTGACGTTTATGTACACGTATTTTACCACAATAAATTACAATAATAGGGGACACTGTGCAGAGGTCCCCTATGTGTATGGGAACTCTCTGTGCTATCTGCTCAATTTTTTTATAAACCTAAAAGTTTTCTAAAAAGTGAAGTTACTGATTTTAAGTGCCTGAAAGTACACTTACAACAGCAATGTTACATGGCAACGATGTCCTCATTTTTCAAAAAGTGCATGAGAGGCCAAAGCAAGGAGAGATGTGGTCCAATCAGAGGTACAGGACAGGCAAGCCTTTGCGGGGGGAGTTTTGGAGGCAAGCCGTAGCAGATGCTAGGACTTCCACAAGGGAAGAGGTGGGAGAGGGAAGCCACCTCGAAGAGAGGTGGCAGTGTGGGCCAGTGGGCAGCAAAAACAAAGGAGAGATGGCGGGATGGATGACTGCAGTCTCACTGCCGTCTCTGGGGATGTAGGTGAACAACAAGAGAAATATTTGGAAAAGTAGGCACATTTACTTATTAAACAGTAATAATCAAACACTTGCTACACCTACAGGTGGTGAGGATGGAACAGTGGGAGCCCTTGTCTGCGTGGAGTTCATGTTCTAGGGGACTGTGGAAAGGGTCCTGGACGTCAGCTGAGGTGTTTGTGCTCAATTCTTCCGTCCATGGAGAGTCAGAGAAGGTTTTCAAGCAGAAAAATTAATACACATTCTTTTCTGTGCAGACTTGCCCAGAGGCAGAAGACTGCACCAGCATTAGAGATGGTTTCTTTTTTAATTTAAAAGGTGAAAGCTTTATATGATCTGTAGAGAAACCAGAGTATGCTTATTTTTTAATTTACTCTTTATTGTATTTTTTTACACTATCGTTTAGTCCCCTTGTGCCCCCTCCCCCCGGCAATCACCACACTGTTGTCCCTGTCCACGGAGATTGTTTATTTTAACCATCATGTAAGTTCATGCAGTGCACTGGCCCCTGAAGACTGTGACCTTCTCCAGAGAAATCCCATGTATCTCTGTTTTAAGCAGAGTATGAAAGTCCAAAATTGTTATACCAGTGATTTTCAATGGTCAGAGCAGGGCAAGGTGCTTCCTCACTCAGTAATCTGAGGGGGGAAATTCAGACAGATGGGATTAAAACTACATGTGTGAGCAATGCCTTTAGAGATTCCGGGACAACTCTCTAGGAGGGTGCGACCTCCCCACCGCCCCCCTCACCCCCCACCACACACACTCCATTAATCAGGATTTGATCAGAAAACGGGAGCCACTCAGGGTACTCAATGAAGAGATTTAATTCAGGGAACGGTAGGCTTACAAAATTGTTGGCAAGGCTGCGGAAGCAAAGGTCGGGAAAAGATGTCATTTGTTTCCAAGAAGTCTGGAATTACAGGAGTCTCAGAAAACATCACCGATGATCTCAGCTTCCTGCAACACCAAAGGAAACAATATGCGTGAGGGCACTCAGAAGTTTTTGCAGAACCTCACATCTGCCATTTATCAAAGCCTGCGTGTGCTGCTCCTGCAGGAGCAAAAACAGTTTCACTGCACAAGTGCCGCTTCCTGGCAGAAAATACATCAGAACACTGAAGCTCAGGGACCCTAAAGAATCTAGTTCTCGGGCTTTCAGGCCCTGCAATACAGGACTAAACAGAGATGGGACTCTGGTTCCACCTGGTTTCCAAAGATACCGCCTAGCGTAGGTTGAACTGTGTACTCCAAAAACGTTAAGTTCAAGTTCTAACCACTAGTACCGGTGAATGCGATTTTATTTGGAGATAAGGCTTCTTTGCAGATACAACCAAGCAAAAATGAGGTCATAGTGAATTAGGGTGGGCTGAATCTAATGACTGGTGTCCTCATAAAAGAGAAGGACATTCAGACACAGAGACAAGAGAGCGTGCCACGTGAAGACGGAGACACATCAAGGCATGTCAGAGACTGCTGGCGACCCCAGGAAGGGGTGAGAAAGGATCCTCCTCCTGAGCCTTTGAGGGAACATGGCCCTATTAACATCTTGGTTTCAGACTTCTAGCCTCCAGAACTGTGAAACAACAAATCTCTGCTATTTTAAATTATCAGTTTGTGGAAATTTGTGTCCTAGGGTCCCAGGAAACTAATACACTCCCCCCCCACACACACACAGATACACACACCCACATTACAAACAGCCCAGTGCCCTAGTGAGCCGCCATTACAAGGGGAGTGTGTTTGGGAGTGTGTTTGAAAAACCCCAGCCCCCAAAGCAGATAGGCCTGGGAGCTTAATAAAGACCGATAAATTGTGGAGACATGACAAGATAAAGGGAAGAGTGCAAAAATCGGGAGACGAACCACCACGGTTTTTCATGGGGCTCCCCGCACCTGGAAGTAGGCATCACTGAAGGAAGCGGGAGAACAACAGCAAATGGACAGGTGTACCTAAGAGATAGTCTTAGCTCCACCAGAAAAGGAAAGTTGGTTACTTTCTTACACTTGATAATTTCTGAGAGAACTGTATATATTTCTGGCACAGATTGGCACACAAAGTATTCTTCATTGATTGACTTGGTGTACAGCTATGCTGATTCTATAGCATTCAGCGAATCCAGTTCTAAAATAGAAGGGCTGTCTTCTAAAAGTATATCTAGTTACCAAGTTCATGATGTTCTTGGACCAAAGCGGCTCTAGGAGGAAAAGAAGAACCTGCCTCTATTTTTTCATCTTTCCCTCAAGCCATAGATCCGCTCCTCAGGCAGCTCCCCACCCCCACCCCACCTCAGGACACGTCAGCACAGTCTTTGCTTCTAGGCTTATCCTTCTCTTAGACAAGTTTCCCAGAACTGAACAGAAAAATCCTAGGAGTGGGCAGGCTGGCAGAAGGAGCAGAGAAGACCTGTTTGGTTGCAGTTGGAGGTAAGAAATCAGATGATGCCACAGACCTACAAAGACTGTGACCTGTTAAAACCCTAGGTCTTAGAAAATCCATTTTCCTGGGCTGGTATCAAAGAGACTATTTTCTCTGCATTTCCCCGGGCAGTATTTCTACAATAGAGCAAATCTCAGAAATTACAAAGTACAGATAAGTAGCACCTACAATCCTCACCTTGGGAAGTTTGGGCCGAGCACTACATTAGGCCACCAGGAAAGGCGACTAAGAAATAAAATTGAACGTTGTATATGGACCTAGTATGAAAGCGACTCGTGTAGAGGCAGAAGACTGTAGCTGTAACCCCTGGTGCACCCTCCTGGCTGACTGTGCCGTGCATTGGATAACCCTCCAACCCTAGTTAGTGGTTTCTTCTTTATCTTTACCAGCAGAGAATTTTGCACCTTGGCTAGGACCACTTCCTCAGCCACGTGGTCGGGCATGTTCGGGGGTGTTTCATGGCAGGAAATCTTCCTGCCTTTTCCACTTACGTGCAACTTCATGTCAAAAGACTACTAGAGGTGGGGCTTTTAGTTGCAGAATTTTCCTACTAAAGCTTGGCAAGGGCAAGCTCATACCCAACCTATCCCTGCAGGGCTGACAGGGAAAGGCAGATCAGCAACGAGCTCTGTGACACCGCTGTGTTCTGCCCTAAAACACGCTTGCAGACCCTGTGGCTCTGGGGCTCATCCTCGCAGGATACTTATCCAGGTTTCAGCCTTGAGTCTCCTCTCTGACACGAGCCTGAGAGAATGCAGAGGCAAAAACCAGGCAGGGACTGCACACTTTCAGGTTTTACCCAGAGGTGGTTTCTTTTCCCTCATCAGAATTCATTATCATCAAGACGGTAGGTTTTCTCATTAATAACCATGACACTGGCCAGCCCTCCTCATTTATCAGCTTCTTCCTCATCCAAAAATGTCAAGTGATCTAATGTGATTAGGTAGTTGTATGTGAGTGTCTCCTAGCTCAGTCTCCTTCTGGATGATCTAGGAGACAACCTGGCCTTGCCTTTTCATAAAACGGAATAATCCTTAGAGTCTTCACAGGACTATGAAGTCATAGGGCTCAGTGGAACCCAAGGAGTTTGTCAATTCATTCTCCCTGTCTCTCCACAGAAATGCATGCAAGCCATTTAGGATAGTTGTCATAGCGAATCCCTAACCACAGAAGTATGGAGAACGTTAAAAGATAGATAGATGATAGATAGATAGATAGATAGATAGATAGGTAGGTACGTAGGTAGGTAGGTAGGTAGATAGATGGATAGATAGATAGATAGATAAAAGATGTCTCATACTTAAGTACTTTTCATGCATTCTAACTACTTTATGAGGTGTTACTAATATTATTATTCCCAGTTCACATAAGTGTAAGTCAAGGTTGAGAGAAATTAAGTTGCTCAAGTCAGTGGCAGAGGTGATATTGAAACACAGGTATCTTCCATCCCAGAGGGCCCTTGTATGTAAAAGAATCTTGTTCTTACTATCATGGTGGTTCTTTTCCCATAGATCCATAAGGGAGGGAGGGAAAAAACCTTTTTCTTCTTCCCCCTTAGGTCAACAACACCTGGGGCCCTGCAAGCTAGACTAAGGACTGACTGAAGACAGATCCCTCGGAGGAAAAGTTTATTGTTACATATGCACATGGAGGGCTTCGTAAAAAGTGAAAAACCCCAGCCCCCAAAGCAGATGGGCCTGGGAGCTTAATAAAAACCGATACATTGTGGAGACATGACAAGATAAAGGGAAGAGCGGTTGGGGCTAGGGGTAGCGCGTTCTGGGAAAATGACTAGGAAATAATGGGGGAAACTAACAGAAAATAAAGGTTGTTTTAGTAGATGTGTTTGCAGACCCTTCCCAGGGCTGACTTTCTGTCTTCTTTATGGCTGCCGGGCTCCCCCAGGAGAGAAGATTGATGGCAGTGCTAGTTTCTCAGGAATGTCTGCCTTTACTCAGATAAGAAAAGACCTGAGAATGTTTCTTCCTGCATCTGTTGATTCTCATTTGCCTCCAGCTCAAAATAATGATGCCAAAGGGGCATATTGGGGGGTGGCGTACCCCAATCCTCTTCAAACCCATGCCGTCCCTCTCTCAGTGCAATTTAGGAAATATTTTGAAAGTCAAAGCAAGATATACATTCTTTTCTTCATTTTTTGTAAACAACGGGTCGCTACAGATTCTCTTTTTCATTTAGCTTTGGTGTTTCCCAACACCTCCTATGAGAAAGCTCTTCCTAAAGTTTAATTTTAATGCCCCCCATTACAATGCAAGCCTGCTCTCCCTTATCCTGTCTTGATGAAAAGCAGAACAGATGCTTCCCATTTTTTTATGCATGATTGAAGATCGCTGAGCCTCTCTCTCTCTCCCATATTTCTAACTACAGGGAGGAAGATGATTTTTCTATCCGTAATTTGGAAGAGACCTGCCTGCCCTTGGCAGATAATCTTCAGCTTCTTTTAGTGTGACATTTATACCACCCCCCTGGTTAATCCTCTTCTGAGATTCATAAAGTGTCCGTGACACTCTTGACTTAATGAAGAAACAGTTTCTAGTTCTCCTGATCTGCGATCCATGGCCCAGACTGATCAAAGTGAAAAATTTACCATAACATCCAAGGCTTGAGCAATGAAGTCTTAAAGGAACTGCAGAGAAACCATTTGTTGCTGAAAAAGTCTTCCAGGAATCAGCAGAATTAACTTTATCAGAAGCAGCAACAAATCAGCCTGTGAGGGCAGATACATTATTTCAAAGCAGAATGAATTCCTGAACTTCTTTATTTTAAAGACATTTGAAAGGGGAAAGCATGGCCTTTACTGACTCTGATTTTTAAAAATCATTTAAATCGTTTGTCTAATTACCTATTTTCATAGAGGCCCCTGGAGGGCTAGCTAAACACACGTTTACCATTTCTAACAGCCCGAACCGTTTGCAGTAGCTGCATACCGAGTTCCCACGCCAGTGCCAATTCTCCCTCAAAGTGCCAGCAGATCACGGGAAGTTTCACAGACCAAGAACACGTTCATTTCAAACACCCAAATGTAAGCCGATACGGTGTTTTTCCAATGTCAGGGCAGGAAAATTGACCTTTTGAAACCCATGGAAGCAGAACACAGCTATTCTCTATAGCTAAGAGACCAACGCTGTAGGTCAATTTTTATCTTTAGGGAAGCAGATGAACTAAATTGTGTTCGGACGGGTTTTAACTCTTTCACTCCCGTCACAATAGGACCTGTGACCTCTGTACTACGGTATTTGTTCTCAAACTGAGGGAACATCAGCATAACCTGGAGAACTACTAATGCCTCCCAAGTTGTAAGCCAAGGAATTTGCTTCTTTTTTATTTGGCGGTTCGTCCAGTAATTTTGATGATCAACCAGGTGTGAGAATCATTGGTCAACGGTGCTCTAGACCAGGCAGTTCCCACACAGGGTTGGGACCTGAGCCAAGGGAGGAATGGGGAACAGCAAGGTTGTCTCCAGCAGGAGGGAAGAACTGGAAGAGGAGGAGGAGGGAGGGAGGTGGAACAAGGAGGGTGCAGAAAGGGAGGGCAGAAGCCAACTTTGGCCCAGTTGCCAGCTCAGATGAGGAACTGCTCAGCCTAGGAGCAGGCTCCCTGGTTGGGGGTGGGGGGTGAGACCACCCAGGGCATTTGCTGCCTGTAGTTCGTTGTCATGGGGAGAGCGTGCGCATGGAGTCAGACAGCCTGCTGCGGATCTAGGCTCTGCCACTTGCAAGCTGTGGGGCCTTGGGAAGGTTACGTAACCTCTCAAGGTCTGTTTCCTCATTTCTAAAATGGAGATATTATAGTAGCTACCTCATAGGGATGCTGAAAGGATTAAAAAAGATTAAGTGCTTAACAGAGTGCTTGGTTCCTAGCACTCAGAAGCTCCTGTTATCTCTCCCCCTTATGACCAAGGCACCCAGCTGTTGATGTTAAGGGTTGGTATATGTGTACATAAACTACATCTAAAGACGAACTGATGCATGTGAATGGTCAATTCCATGGCCAAGGCCTCCTGAACACCTCGCACTACTTGGTGGGCCATCTACTCAATAGTATGTGAAGCAGGATCACAAAAGGTTGAAAATTACAATGATCCAAAGGAATTTAGCACAATTTCTCAGTAAACTCTTCAAAAAGTATATTCCATAGAGTGAAGGGTATAGGTAGTATGAATGGGGGATGGTCTGAAGCTGCTCATCATTGACAGGCCACCGTTGGGAGCGAACAGAGTGCCTGACTAAGTCAGATCGCTGAACAGGGCACTTCTTGGAGCTGCATTTCCCCTCCCACAGCACAGGCATCATGTACAGTGACAGGCAGTAAAGCTGCGAGAAATGGGGGGTCATTATTACAGTTTCCTCACAGCACTCATTTATACCCACGAGCTAATCAGAGATTCCTGACATGAATTTAAAGTCATCAACAATTAGGCTGTATATCTCCAGTGCTTAGTAACTAACTCCAGAAAGTGACTGGAAAGCTTTGTTTTACATATTTCTGTCTTTGAGGATTTGTATGTGTTTTGTTTGTTTTTTACAAATGGAAGGAAGAAGGGCGAGACAGAGAGCAGGGAGGAGGGGAGATAAAATGTTTACTGACAGCCAACAGTCTATCCCTGAGAAAGCTAGAATGACCAGGGAAGCAGTAAGACAATGACCAGATTCCAACTCTGCCTCATTCCTCCTGGGTCTCAGTCCCCAAGGAGGAGTTTAGGCCTTGGGCCAACCCGAGCTACAAGACAGGCTCACTCAGGACTATTTATAGTGCTGGGCTGTTGAGCAGATCTCTAGATATTTTCGATTCTATCTAATTCAAAACAGTTCTTCACAGCCCTGGGCCATAACAGTGTGTGTTTAAGTGCTTTTACATTTCAATATCCTGGGTCTCGCTGGATGCATAGAATAAAACAATATTAGTAACCCTGGCTTACTCCATGGAGTAAAATAAATTAGCAGTAGCCATTCATTGTTCTCCTCTGTGTTGTAGGAGAATTTAGCGTCTGTAGTCACTGATTTAGTCTTTTGTATCCCTACAAAGATAAAATCCAACTGTAACAATGGCTTCAGCTATACTTCTTTTAAGCGTGTTTCTAAGATTCCTCTTCCTCAATAAGGATTCTGAGACTACAGTGTGTCCTCTCTCCAATGTAGATGGCGTTATGAATTATGGATACGCCATCCACCATGAGACCCACCAGTCGCTGATATTGAACAGTTCTGATGAAATGCTGCAGCCAGTTTAAATTGTTTTCCAGGGACTCAGACTATTGATAAAATAGCTCCCACTGCCAAAGCCAACCCTTGGTGGGGAGTGTGCCTTTATTTGGAGAGAAAATACGAGTTTGGTAGGGTAGCCTTGGACTATCATCAGAAATGAAGAAGAAAATGGACTTGGATCATGAATGGGATCAAAAATGGGAGGCCCTTCAATCCTATTTCTTGGGGTTTGTCTTGCACTAGGATGAATTTGTGGGGCAGAAGGGAAAGAATGGCCATTGTCCTCAATTTTTTCCTTCTGGCTGGAGAAGATAAAAATTTGTATTAATATCCATTTGACACCAAATTGAATTTCTTAATAGTAAGAAACTATTATATTGAAAAACAACTTTTTAAAAGAGTGACTTAGAAACTCAGAAGGCTTTAAATACTTCTTTGTTATCGTATAAGACGTTGTCACAATATTGGGTTACACTATGTACTTGCTATATTCTCTGTTTTTCTTGAAGTTCTGTATGAACTTGAGACCCAAACCCCAAGAGTAGAGACCAGCCCAGTCTTGAAGTCCTTAGTTTTTCTTCATATACTTTTTTCCCTTTTCCAATGACAAAACAGACATGGTGCAATGCAGAAAATTTGGAAAACATACAAGATATGAAGAAAAAATTACCCATAATTCCACACCCCAAGGTAACTAGTGTTAACATTGTATGTCCTTTTCTTTTTTCTTTGCACATATTTTTTACAAAGCTGATTAACATACCATATATTCTATACATTACTTTTGTCACAGCAAATTATCATAACCTTTTTCTGAGATGGTAAATTTGATTTTTAATGGCTATATAGTATGACATGGATGTACCACAACTTAACAAATCCACTTTGATTGTACATATTAGCTCATTTCACCATTACTAAAATTTCTTGAGGAACATCTTTTTGCATATGTATTTGGCCACAACTCTGATGATTTCTTCAGAATGGACTTTATAAAACATACTTTTAATGCATTTAGTCATAGTATCAAAATTACTTCAGGAATGACGTAGCCATTTAGCCTCCCCCATCTACGTGCGGAAGTGCCTGTTAGCAAACACCTTCATCATCACTGGGTATTATAAGTTTTAAGTGGTAACTTGTTGATTTGATACCAAAAAGAAAAAAGTGGAAATAGTGTCATTGTTTTCACTTTCATTTTTTGGTTCTTGAACCCATTTTTCTGGGACGTACTATTTTTTCTTTTGTGGTTGTTTATTTGTGCTATTTGCCATTTCTATACCGAGCTGTTTGTACCATCCCCATAAATTTGTAAGAGCTGTTCTTAAAAAAAAAATCAGTATTTTGTCTATCATTTATTTTATAAATGTTTCCCAATTTCTGTTTGTTCGTGATGTTTTATGACACCAAAGTTTTCTAAGGTTTATGTATTTAAATCTATTGTCCCTGGCCTTTGTTACCCACCTTACAGAGTCCTCCCCCCTTCACCCCAAGATAATGTATCATTTATCTAAGATTGGGCTGGCCAAAAAGTCTGTATGGTTTCTTCCATAAAAAACAAAAAACACATTTTTCATTTCATCAATAACTTTATTAATTTGTATGTTTGAGAATGTCGGCTATCTCCCGCATGGTATAACATTGATTGTTCTCAGTTAATGTCTCTGTTTGATCGCTATCAACTTCAACTGGTCTACCCGACCAAGGAGCATCGTCCAGCAAGAATCTCCAGCACGAAACTTCGCAAACCACTTTTGACAGGTTCGATCAGTCACAGCACCTTCTCCACACATCACACAAATCCTTCTTTTGTGTTTCAGTTGCATTTTTACCTTTCTTGAAATAATTAAGCATAATATGTCAAAAATGTTGCATATTTTCTTCTATCTTCAATATTAAAATGACTGACAAAATTCACCAATTTTTATATATTTTTTAAATGCACACTGATATGACAGCTGTCATGATACAATCTAACAAAATTGTTTTAATGAAGTTAAAAACAACTAAATACAACTAGAGCCATCTTACGGAAAAAATCAAACTTTTTGACCAACCCAATTATTACTTTTTCTTATAGTTTCGTATTTCTATGATTCATTTTTTTATCACTTAAAAATTATTTTTGCCCTGCCTGATGTGGCTCAGTGGATTGGGCATTATCTCGCAAACTGAGAGGTCACCAGTTCAATTCTCAGTCAGGGCACATGGCTAGGTTGTGGGTTCAGGGCACATACAAGAGGCAACGATCGATGTTTCTCTCTCATATCAATGTTTCTCTTCCTCTCTTTTTCCCTCCCTTCCCCTCTCTTTAAAAAAAAATAATAATAATGTTTGGACTTTGATTGGAATTGTGTGATTGATTTTTAAGTTCATTTTGTGAACATTTTTATCTCTACAATAGTGATGCTTACCATCTTCCATTTATCTAGCTGCTTTTAAGGTTCTGTAGTTTCCTTTCCATAAATGTTTTGACTCTTAGAAGGGTTTTTTTTCCCATAATTATTTTATATTTTGGATGGCTATTGTGAATGTTAGGAAAACTATTGATTTGTACCATTTTACTATTCTGCTAATGATTCTGAAGAGTTTCATTGGTGTTCTTGGTCTTTTCCATTTGGTCAATTATACAATACCATAAATAACGAAAATTTTCTTTTTTTCCCAATATTTGACCTCACTTATTTTTATTTCTATTGCTTTTTATTACTTCTAGAATGATGTTGAATGATAATGGTTAACATTCTTGCAAGTTTTTTATTTTAGTAAGAATAATAATAGTTAATATGCTTTAAGGGCTTAGGATACGCAAAACACTCTTCTAAGCAATTTAGGTGTTTCCCCATTGAATCCATCCAACAGCTCTTTGAGGTAAGTACTGCTATTATTCCCATTCTTTGGGAGAGAAACTGAGACACAGAGATACTAAACAATTTGCCTAAGACCATACTGCAAGTAACTTGCAGAACTGAGATTTGAATTCAAGCATTCTGATTGGCAGAGTGATAATGATCTACAGTGTGCTATAGCATAACAACCAATAAACTCTCTTCTGTCATGGGCCAGGATACAGGTTGAAGAAGATCCACTGGAATTATAAGCATCTCTAGTGTCTCATGCTGCCACCACTAGCTTAAAGACGACAACTGTTGGGCTCCCCAGCGTCGGTGGGGATGAAGAGTGCAGCAGTGCATCAGAAGCAAGGGTGGGCCATCGTTATCATTAAGGACAGAAAGATCACAGTGCAGCTAGGGTTGTCATGGTGTTCCTGAGGACAAGAGAGATGGTCAGCCAACAGTGTATTGCTTGATCTACATAATCACAAGAGATTAAAAGTGGATGAGCAGAAAGCTGATGTCAGCTACCCCAGTGGAAGTTCACAATCATTCGCCCAGTTTCCAAACCTGAGCCAATTCTCAGATCCAAAGAAAATCAGCTGAGGAAGTGGTTGGGTCCCCTGTGGAGAACTTGGCAATGCCACAGCAAGTGTACACAGTAGTGATCCTACCAGTTCTTCCCAAAGCACAAAGCACTTTACCTGAATAATTATACACCAGGGAAATGAGAATATCCATTTGATTTTTCAAGGGCGATTGGACACCAAATGTGAGTTGACACTAACACTTACTGACTGAAAATATCATCGGGGCCCTCGTGTAACAGAGGAGGCCCTGGAGGCCAGGTGATGACAGAGGTGGGCCCCCGTCTGTCCTGTTACAGACCCAGTGTGGCCATAGACCTCCCCTGTGCTTTGGTTCATTCCCCTGGCTCTTGAGTGCATGATCTGAATGAAAATGCAGTAGTAGAACCTCCTATTGGCTGGCCTAACCTCTGGAACAAGAACCCTGTGCTGGTTGCTAAACTGTAGACTCTCAACTTCCACCCTACCCTCCCCCTTCCATGTTCTCCTGTGGTACTGGGGTTCAGGCTCAGCAAACCACAGTTGTTCTTTGCCAGCTGACTCTATATTTGACTTGGCCGATAGGGTACCCCAGAGAGGTAAGGAGACTTGTGCTTTTTATTTGCTTCATGTTCCTATCAACATCACCTTGGTCTCATCCTCACTCTGACACTGGCGGTTTATTGCAGTCTCGGCAGCTGAATCCAGTTTGCAGCTTTTCCAACACTTGCAGGACCAGCCTCACGGCAGCCCTCAGAAACAGCAGCACTAGCTGGCCAGGCCCTCTCCTCAGAGTCTGGAACACAGCCCCGTGGGCCTCTCCGTCTAGCTCAGAGCCATCAGCAAAAGCTGAGGAGTGTCCCCTTTCGAGGCCCAAGTTTCAGCTCCTACTCCAAGCTTCTCAGTGTGAAAAATTCCAGCCTCTCCTGTCCCCCATGCATGAGATTGGTAGCCACTGCCTGCAGTTTCTAGGATACCTATTTTTCTCTCAATAACTACTTGGCAATTTTTTACATTAAATTCTCCCTGTTAAAATAACAAGTGTGCTATTTGTCTCCTGACTGATATATCGAAGGAACAGCAGGTGAAAACCTTGAAAGTGTCCCCAACAAAACCATCAATAGCACTCTTCCATCAAAGTCGAACGGCAGGGATTGGGGCCGCCCTCAAACACTTGAAGGAGGCTGGGCTGGCGATCCCCATCATAAACCCATTTAGTTCACCAGTCTGTCCCCTAGAAAAGCCATGTGGATCGTGCTGCTGATGGGGGACCGCAAACTTAACCAAGTGTTAACCCAACCACAGCAGCTGTCCCGGATGCAGAATCTTTATCTACTACAAGAGATCAGCACAGCCTCTGGCACTTGGCACGAGGCTACTGAGTTGGAAAATGGGTTCTTTTCAACCCCCATTAGAAAGGAGAATCAAAAGCAGTTTGCCGTCACTTGGAAGAGAAAGGAAACGCACTGGCTGCCGTGCCCTCCAGGCCACATTAACCTCCCTGCTTGTGTCACAGAAGCACTTAAGAGCATCTTGATCATCTGGATATTCTAGATGTTCTATAGAAGGTCTTACAGTTTCACTCCACCAGTGACATCACTTTTAACCGTGCCTGGGGAGCAGGAGGCAAATGCTCTGGATACAAGGGTCAGACAGGTGGATCAGAGAGCGGGAGATAACCCTCACAAGCAATCAAGGGCTTTGCCTCGGACAGTAAAGTTTTAAGAGGTCCAGTGGTTGGGGACCTGCCAGTTCACTACAAGAAGAGGACAAAGTAGTGTCCTTTCCACCTCCTACCATTAAGAAAGTGGCACAGTGCTTGGTAGAACTTCTGAAATTTTGAACGTTGCAGCCACCACACTGGAACACTGCTCTAACCGCTTTATTAGTGAGTTCCAAGGCTGTTGGCTTTCAGTGGGTGTTACGGGCTGCATCGTGTCCCCCAAGCTGATATTTCCTGTATCTCAAAATATAACTATATTTGGAGACAGAGCCTTTAAAGAGGCGGTTAAGTTAAAATGAGGTCCCTGGCTTAGGCGCTAAGGCAATCTGACGTCCTTATAAGAAGAGGAAATGTGGACACCTAAAGTGCCACTAAGAGGTCACGCACAGAGGAAAGGCTGCGTGAGCACACGTCGAGAAGGTGACCATCTGCCAGCCAATGAGAGAGGCCTCTGAAGAAACCAAACCTGCCAGCACCTTGATCTCAGACTTTTGGCCTCCAGACTTATAAGACAATAAATTTCTGTTGCTTAAGCCAGTCAGTCTGTGCTGTTTGGTCCCAGCAGCCCTAGCAAATGAATACAGTGGGCCTGGAGCAAGAGAGAGCTCCCAGCAGGTTTAGTTATTGTACAAGCAACCCTATGCTTAGGATCTATGACCAGAGAGATGATCCTATGGTGCTAGGCTCTATGGAACTTTTGACAAGCCTCAATAGGAGGATCACAATGCAGATCTATAGAGGTATCGGGCAAGCCCATGCCTTCTGTAGCAGAGAGCTCTTCCGTACTCAGAAAACAGCTTCTGAGCATCTCAGCACGGGTATATCAAGTGACTGTGCAACAAGCGCTGTCTTTTATGGGTGGGTTATTAATCAGAGCCACCAGGTCGTAAGGTTTGCACAGAAGAAATCTACCACAACCTAGCACTTAGACCTCTCAGAGATAAAGATCAGGGTTACTCCACCAGACATGCAACCTAAACCCACAGCTGTGTTGGCCAAGGGGGAGAGGGCTCTACAAAGGATGGAAGAGAAAGGAGATAATGATCAGCACCTAGGGACAAACTGCAGCAGTGAACAGTGAGAACTTGGCTCACCAAGCTTCATGTCATAGTTTCTTTTTCATTGTCTTTGTGACATTGAAGAATCAGTGATAGTGTAGAGTAGCCTACCATGGGGCACAAGGAACTCGAATGGTGCAAAGTCGGGACTGTAGTAGATGCAATCAGTGGCCTGTTCAGACCCCCTCATCCTTAACACTTCAGCGCACAATGACCTCCTACCTGTCAGCACCTAGATTTATTTGCCAGGGGGTTTCCTCTGCCCTATAGAGCAACTCTACTGTGCACAGGCGGCCAGGTGTGCCAGGGAAATCACACCATGCCCCAGCAGCAGCCTAAAACTGATAACTGATGGGAAATACTGTATAAACACGCCGGCTCCCTCACCGCTTAGGTGAGATGACCCTGAGGCCCATGTTTCGGAACTCAGAGTTCCCCAAAGGCATTACTATGCTCCAGTCACCTACAATGCTAACTTGCTTGATAAGAACTTTTACTTACTGCCCTCTCTTCCCTGTGTTATTTGCTCCCCTACCACACTTTCCTCTGATCATTTCCAAAGTAAATAATTTGCTTTATTGTCTCAATGTCTGCTTCTGCAGAAACCCAAACTAAACTAAGACAATGCACCTATCAAAATACAGACAATCTCTAATCAACATTACTAATTCCTTCCCATTGTTATCTGGGACTGTTCTCTCTTACGTGTGCAGAAAAAACGAGGTATGGGGAAGTGATGGGGAAGTGATGGGAAAAGATTACTTTGGCCACTTAATGGATCCACATTTGCAAGATAAGGCAACTACACTATTTTCTGGTGGATACAAACACTGGGTCTCTGTCTAAGGCAGTAGAGAGTGGAAAATATATTGTCTCCCTACATTTTTCAATTATTATTCTTGCGTGATCTAAAACCTGGGCGTGTCACAAGGCATTCCTTAAATCTACTCTATTTGCCTTTTATATAGAGGAGGAATCCCTCCAAGATTCTAGCATGTGTTGTCCATCAGTGTTCCTTTTAGTTATCATTGTAAATTTCCACATTTTCCATGTCTTCATTTTCTGTGCTGTCACGGATATTTTAATGAAAGTTGAATGACACTGTAGGGTGGAGGCTGCTGGCCATATGATATTTTGATCTGAACACCCGCAGCGTTCTATCTGCAGTGAAGTGATAGAATGGAAGATAAGATTACAAAGGGTCATGGAGTCTGTCTTCCTGGATGGAACAAGGCCATCTTTCCATGTAGAACCCCAGCAGGGATGCAATCATGAAGGCACTGGGTACAGAACTGGAAATTCAAGCCCTTCTGAGCATCATTCCTCAACTGATTCCTAAGTAAATTATTCATGAGCTTGAGGAGAGAGAGAGAGGGAGGACAGAGAGAGAGAGAGAAACACAGAGAGAGAAGGAGAGAGATGGGTTTACATCTCAAAGAGGCCTTAAGTCATAATTATTTCTCCAGAGACCTAAAGGTCATTCAATAAGGCTTGGAATATTTTGAGAAGAATTAAAAAACTATTTCATTTTGAAGTCAGCATTCTGTTATTTCATTCTGCAGGTGACATTTTAATGGCCAAACAATCACAGTGCTGCAATAAATTCTGGAAGTGTAAGGGTTGTTTCCTTTTTGGGCTAGGTCATGATTTGAGTGATTTTTCATTGGTTAAGGTCCATTATTATCTGAGTGACACTTCTTGTAATAATAACCTCACCTTGTTCCCCATCTTGTCAATTCATCTTTCCTGACCAGCTGCCATTCACACTTTGACCTTGTGATAGTAGCTCGACTGCCCTGACCTTTGCAACTATTGAGCCCAAGGTGGTTAATAAGCTACCAATCCACACAGAGCCTAATTAGCTACTTCCAACAGCTGTAGGAAGGAGGCAGCTCTTAGTCTTCTTTCCACCATAAAATTGAAAATTAACATAAGCTAGAAAGGAAAAACCAAAAGGAAATCATTTTGGAAAAATCCAAGAAGCTTCCCAGCCAGACTGAAATCCCATTTTAGCACTTCCTAAGCTTTCCTGTGTGACTCTGAACACTTACTCTGGGGAAGAGGGTATTGGTTTAAAGATTCAAATGCATATTCAGTGTGATGCACTCAGAAGGTGCTGGGAGCTGAGGAATCATGAGACCATATAAATGAGCCGGAGTAGCAAATAAGATGCATTACACATCTCAGTATAAGACATTTGGGTCACCTAGATAGCTAATCTTCCTGAAACCTCCATCTAATATTATCTGGGAATACGCTTTGAAATCACGTCATAGTAATATCGTTTTATTCAGTGATGGAAATCGATGGAGCAGTGTTTATTTAACCTTAATGTGCTTTAAGATTACCTGGAGAGTTCATCTTAAGCCTCCCATGGCCTGGAATGGAACCTGAGAATCTGTATTTTTTTAAAATATTTTATTTATTTTTAGAGAGAGGAGAAGGGAGGGAGAAAGAACAATGTATGGTTGCCTTTCACACGGCCATCACTGGGGACCTGGGCTGCAACCCAGGCATGTACCCTGACTGGGAATTGAACCGGCGACCCTTTGGTTCCCAGCCCACACTCAATCCACTGAGCTACACCAGCCAGGCGGAATCTGTATTTTTAAAACTATGGACCAAGTTTATCTTGAATTCCACTTTAAAAAGTTCCAGTGAACAAAGATTGAAACAGAATTGTGGTAAACCCAAAGTTTCACCCTAATTTAATATCTTCGCCAATAAGGAACATATATGCAAATAAAGTATCTGAGATATCGGATAAGACAGATTACTGTACCTCAAAAGCCCTGTGGCTGTTGGAATTTTTATCACATTTTTTAGCTGTATCTTTTATATCCAACTGCTTTCACTGTAAAAATGCAAACGTATTCATTGAGCACCTAAGATGCCTAGAACTCTTCTAGTTATTATAGGAAAGTCAGAAGGAGACTTCCTCAAGGAAATGAGGGCTTACAGAATCCCCATGAAACCAAGAAAGGGCAATGAAATTCTAAGTAAGTCCTGACCTTAAGAAGAAAAAGATCCATGTAGGTTACAGGCCTGAAGAAGGCTTCGTGTAGGGAGGTGGGGAACTTGCCTTGGATGGGATTGGGGAAAAAAGAGGAGGAACACTTTCTCAATATCTGAAATGAACATGCAAGTCATTTGCCATGGGCATTAGGTTCCACCAGCTGATTTGATTTATGTGTGGGCCTCGGGCTCACAGAGCTTTGAAAGTGAAGAATTCATAGGAGATGGGAGTTGGACCCAAACTGCAACATTTGGGGGGAGAGAAAAACCAAGTAAACAGTTGGAATGAATATTGAGTTGGGCTAGCCCTGAGCGCCCCACCTGGGTCTGCTACTGTCTATGTGGCACATGAGTCTTGCACGTGACCCCCTGTGGCCTGGCCTCCCTTTTCCCTGGTCCTCCGACACGGGGCCAACCCTGCTTACCTCACAAGGATCTCCTCGAATCCTGAGTAAATGAGAGAGGCACCTACAAAGGAGCAACCCATTAAAAAGAAGTTTAAAAATTTACAAAAAAACAAAAAGAAGTAGTGAGAGTCACCAGTAGTCAGAGGGGAGGGCTCCCTCAGGTAGTGCAGCTGGCAGAGCCTGGGGCAGCCCAAGGGCTGGGTCAGAAGATGGGTCTGCATCCTGGGATCAGATACCTGAGAGAAAGGAGGCACCTCGAAGAACCAGGGACACAAGCCTCAGATGTGAGCAGGAAAGTATGAAAGCAGCACTTTGTCAGCCTCTTAAGAAGGGGCCTCCTGACAACCTTGCAGTGAAGCTGAGAGGGGAAAGGCTGTGTGTGGACAGCCAGTGGCTAAATTGGACTTCAGGATTTGCTGCCAGCCTCCAGCATCCCACGGAGGGATCTTTTCTCCTCCGCTTATGCGCAGGATGTTCACATATCATTTCCATCAATGCCAGATCAGACTTAATCCCCACCCCTCCTCCAATCCTACATGGAGATACAGACCCAAAGGGATTTAAGTAGCTAGCACAAAAGACATCATACAAATGTCTTTAAAAGAGAAGAGCTTTGTCTCCCTTTGTAAATCTCAAACAAGGCATTTCTGGCAAGAAGCTCTCAGATTTTTCTTTGAATCTTAAGCCTATAACATATTTAATGTGATTTTTCAGAAATAAATCTGAAGGAGAAAGTCACAGGAGTGACACGGTGACATCTGCCACATTTTAGAGGTTGCTGACTTCCTTTGGATGGTTATGCTTGCAAGTGGGTATTTTAACCAGGTGAGTGGTGGTCGGTTAGTTATATCTTAAGGGCAGAGAAGGACTCAGTATGTGCAAGCATTAAGTCTCCCATTAATCCCTGTGAAACTTCATTGCAATGAAACTCAGCAGCAACAGTTTGATAGGCTTTTGCAATGCGTGGACCCCACCTGTCTATACACTTCTGGATGGAGCCAAAGACTCAGGCCTTCCATCAGAAGACCATCTTGTCAGTTGACTAGCTGATGAGCCCGACTGAGAGCACGTGGGGTGGTCACACAACATCATCAAGCTGTCTGCTAATCTCAAGGCCAAAAGAGGAAGCCCCGTATTGAAGACTGGTGGTGGTTCGGTCATTTACTTGCTCATTGAATGTTTGTGGGCACGCGCTCGGTGTCTTGCATCGTGCCAGGTGCTGGAGACACCATGGTGGACAAGCTGTATTAAAGACGTGTGTTTTATCCTCAGGGTGATGGGAATCATTGAAGGATTTCAGACTAGGGAGTAAATTTCTTAGGTGTCCATTTTAGAATCTCATCTGATCGCGTTGCTGGCAATGGATGGTGAGGGCTGCCACCGGGCCCCACACTCGGAAAACATATGGGCAAACCTGGGAGCCCTTTCTAGAGGGAACACCTCCCTCACGCAGGTGAGGCTTACGCCCACAATGGGTGCAGGCAGCTTCCACGCACTGGGATCCCTCTCGTCCTCCCCGGTGTCCCCACGTTGTTCACTGCCTCTCAATCCACTGAAGTGGCAGAAGACAAGTAATCTAATTACTGACGCTCAGTTACACAAAATAGTTGTTATAGACTGAATTGTGCCCTCACGAAGTTAATACGTTGAAACCCTAACCCCAAATGTGACTATATTTAGTGACTGGGCCTAAGAGGAGGTTATAAATATTAAATAAGGTCATGTGGGTTGGGCCTGAAGCCTATAGTGCCGGTGTCCTTATAAGAGGGACACCAGAGATCTCTCTCTCCATGCACGCACAGAGGGAAGTCCACGTGAGGACACATCGAGAAGGCGGCCCTCTGCAAGCCAGGAAGAGAGGCCTCGCCAGAAGCCAACCCCGACAGACTTTGATCTGCTACTTGTGCCTACAGAACTGTGAGAAAATACATTTTTGTTGTTTAGCCTCCCAGTCTGTGACCCTGTGACATGCCAGCCCTAGAAGACTAATACAGTTTTAAGCTGAGAAAACTAGAAAAGTCTCCTATTTTCATTTTCTGTGACTGTAAACACCTCTCCCAGGTTTCCCTGTGTGAAAGGGCTAAAAAACTATTCATCTCTCAAGAGCAATGGGGCTCCTTCAAACTGAGGAAGGACAGTGGGCAGGATCTCTACTTATCACACCATTTGATGTAGTGATTCAATCATTAAAATCTCTTTAATGAGATTACCCTGAATCCACAGAAGCTAAATGCCTTGACAAGAGAGTTTTAAGTATTTGTCACATACAGTCAGAATTAAGAAAACTCAGCAATCTACATAAAATAAAGCAGACACATCTAAAACAAATGTATTCTCTTCTCTTTTTTGTTTCAAAACAAGGCCTTACAGTAGAATAATTGCTGCCTTCCATTTAGTTCCTAAAAATCCAGGGTTAAATGGAATCAGCAGTAAGCCGTCAGGAACTGGTTAGGAGGTATCCTAACTTCCGGCTGAAAAAGTCATAGTTGTGAAAGAGTGGGTCTACAGGACCCTGAAGGCCCTGGAAGGCGATATTAGTGAGTTAAGTAGATTGCCGTATCCATCAGAATAGGCTAGATTCTGCTGCAGTAACAAAAATCTCAGTGAATTAATCCAACCAAGGTTTATTTCTCTCTTTTCTTAAATTTGTATTGATTAGGGTGACATTGGTTAATAAAATTACATAGATTTCAAGTGTATGATTCTGCAATACATTATCTGTATATTGTATTGTGGGTTTACCACCCTAAGTCAAGTCTCCTTCCATCACCATTTATCCCCCCTTTACCCTCTGCTACCTCCCCCCACCCATCTTTCCCTCTGGTAATCACCATACTGTTGTCTATGAGGTTTTTTTCCTAACCTTTCACCTTTTTCACCCAGCCCCTAACTCCCCTCCCCTCTGACAGCTGTCAGTCTGTTTTCTGGATCTATGAGTGTGTTTCTATTTTGTTAGTTAATTTATTTTGTTCATTAGGTTCCCAACCACCGTTCATTTCTCACTCACACAAAGTCCTCTGGGTCTTTCACTCTCCGAGGAATCTCCCTTCCAAGGAACAACTTGGGGTTCCAGGTCAATGGAGGCCCCACTATTTGGTAGCTGTGCCATCTGGAATGAGGGCGCCACAGTCGCTAAGTGGGAAAAAAAGCTGGAGAATCATAAAGAAACCTTTCACTGGTTCAACCAGGAAGTGATGTGTCACATTTCATTGGCCAGAACTAGTCACGAGGCCCCTCCAAAATTCAAGGGGGTCGGGAAGTACAGCTAAACTGTACAGCTTTCATGTGCCTATTTCTGGGCACATGAAAACAGATTTTGTGAACACACAGCTTTTTCTCCACCACAGTTCCTGAACGGTGAAAACTGCCAGATGAAAAGCAGCATTGCTGGTTCTCAGACCCCAAACTGGGTTTTGAATAGAACAGTTCTTAAATGTGTGGTTCTAGAGCTGGCAATCAGGATGCCACTCACTCTCCTCCCCTCTGGGAACCTGGCAGATGACTCACCTACACAAAGACCTCTAGACAAATAAAAAGTGTAGCATCTAGTTATTAAGATCTTATACCCCAGCACAAAAGCTGGTCAGAGCTGGATAGAGAACACATCTTAGGCTGGAGGCTGACATGAGGTTCCTTCTTTCTGATCCTTCTTCCCTGAACCTAAATCTTGGGACGTAGAGTGACCCTACCCACACAGCAGCATGCAGGCCTGACTCACCCAGCTGGATGAAGTCCCAACGGAAAGAACTGGAAGGATGGCCAAGTGCTACATGGGGGGATGTGGTAAAGTGTAGGGTCTCAACCATGTGTTTAAGGCACAGTGACCGGCCTACAAGTAAATATGGCCAGTTAAATGTCTCGGGCATTGACCAATCAGACTAGCAGCAAGGAAGTATCATATTAAAGAAGGCTTGGAAGTTGGCCCCCGAAGTAGTCTCTCCATCATTTCTTTGTGGGAAGAGATGGGGCAGAAGTTTATTCCTCCATGGGTGGAGGCCAAAGTATAAGGAGAAAGAGAGAGATTGAGAATGGTTGCCCTCCTGACAAAAAATGGGTGGTTTTCAAATGCCAGTTTGCAAGTCCCTGGTTATGACTTGTGTCCTAATCTCCGCCTCACAGGGGGAGAGCCCCAGGATACCTCCCAGAGGCATGCAGGCTGGCCTTGGACCTGCCTTCCAAGTGAATTCCTGGCAAAATCCAATGAGCCCAATATCCAGCATGTGTATGTCTAGGAATATCTACTCAGATAAATCTCAGCCTAAAAATAAAACTGATTCTTTTTACACAAGGTAATAAGGGCGAATTGTTTCCTGAGCAGTTACCTTCTAAAGAGCAAAATCTTCATTTGTATGGCGAAATGCAGTGGGCGTGGCCAGCGTGGGCCTGGTGACGTGTGCGGTCCAGTCCAACGAGAGACCAGCGGACCAAGCTACCAGTCTACGGACTTCTGATGTGCGGAAAATTCTACTGTGATTTCATCACAAAGCAAAACATAATTAGAGGACTTTCATTATCTACTTGCATGCCTAAAGCTAAGGAGAGTGCCAAGTTATTAAATTTTTTTCCTTGGGATGTAGCCTTTGGCAGGGTTTATGCCATTACAGCACCTTCCATTTTAGACCTCGAAAAGATTGCTCCATTTTACATTAATTACGGGACAGTTGCTATTTATCATGATAGGGGGCCAGCATCAGAACCTTCATTTTTCAAATAAAAACCCTAAAACACAAGTTCTATGCTGTAGCCAAAGTCATATACAGAGACTTGCTCTCTAAAAATACTTATCTTTCAGTTTCTCCACTCCTTATCGTCTGCAATGTTCTTTGCACCCTCCCTCCCTACCCTCTACCCCAAACGCTTTTTGCCTAGTTAACTCTGTTTATTCTTCAGATCTCGGCTTAAACATTTCTTTCCTTATTGTATGCTTTCATACAGCCGTGTTCCTATTTTTCATGGCACTTACCATTATTTGAAACAAGATATTTATTTTTGTGTTTATTTGAGTAACATTTATCTCCCCCACTAAGTGCTTGTGGGGGCAAGGGCTGGTTCTGTGCTTGCCCATCACTGCATCCCAAATACCCAGCTCAGTGCCAGATATAATTGGCTCATGGAATGCGTACTGCGTGGACGGATGGAGGCACAGACAGATGGATTTGCTCTCTGAGTAGCATACAATTTTGCACAGAGCTGCATATTTAAATGCTACTGTGACACTAATCAAAAGTTATGCACCACTTTCTAACTTCAATGTAAAAATGAAAATAATGATTTCAAAAACAAAAGCCAAGGTCACTTTCCTCAAACAACACCAAATGGTTGCATGCCACTTTGTCACTGCTGCTGTGAAAGAGCCCTTTGTTAAAGGGGAAAGATCACACTTGCTCCAAACACGCACACATGGTGCTTACACACTTAGAATAGCATGGTAACATCAAATCATAAAAATTAATTGGCTAAGTTTTCAGTTCTTCAGAGACATCTACAGCCATAATCCTGAGCTGCACCAAGATGTGACAGAATCACCCACGTGACTTCTCACATCAGTGAGTATCTCTAAGATTGCATTGTTCACCAAGAATATTAAATGTGTCTTACTTGTAGTTTTTAATTACTTCAATATCCAGATCTCTAATGAAAATACAAGTCAGCCAAGTAAACAAGGTCTCTGTAGGAAATCTCGATGAAGAATTTGCAATAGAGGCAGCAATGAGAAAGCGCATATTAAGCTTTTGCCCTCCCCTTTTGATGCAGGCTTTCCTATGCCAAATACCAAGCAAGCTTAGTCCCTGACAATATTGAGAAGTGAAATTTGCCTTAGATCCTCTCCCACCTCTTTCCAGTAACCCTCCCCCTCACACATTTATGTTCTCTGCATGCTCTGTTCCTCTCCCAGCTCTGTGCTGGTCCCTTACGCGCCCTGCTCTTCCTCCCTCCTGGCCCTCCTCACCCATGGTTACCACGGCTTGCTCTCTCCCACGCGCTAGGTCTCACCCTCTTCTGTGTGGTCCTCTCCTGTGCCACTCAACTTGTTTCTAGGAAACCAAGCCTTCACCAAAAGTCTATGAAAAACAGCAGGCTACATGGTACCCAGGACTGTGTTTTAATTAGGAGTTGTATCATCCCCAAAAAGTGATTTTGCTAATGGTGAGACATCAGGCATCAGTTTTGAGACAGTAATGTACCCCCAAATTAGAATAAGCTGAGATCAAATTTTCTTATACATGAGATAACTTCATCAAATGCAAAGTAAATTCTCTCTGACATAGCCAAGGACACAAGACGCTGCAATGACATCATTGTTTTACTTGTAAAATTTGCAAGACTCTTTTTACAACTGTAAGATACCCTGAGAAAACCTACCAATAAAAAACAAGAAAACAAAGAAACTGCCTGTGTCCTCAGCCACTTCCTCCATTCCCCAACATTAGTGTTTATCAGTCAAACTATTTAACAGCAAAGTGGAAGCTCTTCATGTCTATCACTTTAATACACCTCTCAGCTGAAAGGGTGCAGCACAACAAAATAAATGGAGCCAATAAGTCACTATGCAATGAGAATTGGCAATCAGCATGATTCCCTCTGGAAAAGCAGAAAGTCACTGCTGATATTTTGCCTGGGTGTAGGTCTTTATCTGCTTCTGACATCTCTGAAGGTGAAGTCCATCTCAGGCAATAGGGACCAGGGTTCGTGCAAGGCCAGGTGAACTGCACCTGTCTGAGTCTGCCAGTGGTGGCAAGACACATGGTCCTAACTGTCTCAGTTGAGAGGTGTCCAGAGAGCACGTCACTCACTTCCCCTCTGTGTCTGCTCCCTGGCCAGACTCATCTGCAGCAACCTCTTAGCCAATGCTCTGCCATCAAGCTGGGTACTCTCCCATCAGTCCTCACCCATGACAGACGTGATCTGTCTCATACAGCAGAGGGCCCAGCACAGCAGAGGGTCTAAGTAAATGTCTACTTGATGGTTGAGTGAATAAGCGTATACATGGGTAAAATCTTTCACCAAAGCCTCAGAGCTTTCTTAATGTGGGGAGCAAGTTAGCTTTATTTTTCACGTCTCTGGAACAGGTAGGAGAAAGTGTTGGCATTTTGAACTCGATATTCCTAACAACTTCATTATGTTTTAAATCACCAAAACAGTACGAACCACAGATTTCCCTCTGGGATAGGACAAGGTTCGGAGAGCTATTCGGGATGGAGCAGTGTTGGGTAGAGAGTCTGAGATGGGGTGAAGGGTTCTGTTGTGTATATTCCATGAGCGTTTTTTAAAAACTTTAATTGGCAATGCATTTTTATGGTCCAACATTTTTTAGATGAAAAGGTCTACAGTGAAAACCACCCCTTCTCACCACCCCTGTCTGTATCGAATCCACATTTTTCGGCCATCCATGTAACTACTATTACTATTTCTTATGAATTCCTAGAGTTTCTTTATGCATATGCCAAAAATATTTATTATCCCCCACCCCCTCTTTTTTAAGCAAAAAGTAGCGTGCAATATACACTGTTCCACAGATTCTTTTTCATAGTTGTGTAGTATGTGGTTGTATGGATATATGATGACTAGCCAGTCTTCTATGGATGAACATTTGTGTGGTTACACATCTCTTGTTATTACAAATGGTGCTACAATGAGTAAGCTTGTATAAAATTCATTTTGCAGCTGTGCAAATATATCTGCAAGATAAATTCCCAGAAGTGTGATTGCTGTATACTTTTTCCACTTCCTTTTAGTGTGCATCAAGATGTCCTTGGGTCAAGATAACCACATCAAAACAACCACATCAAGATCAATACAAAATGGGAAAACCATTTCAATGGCATTGACCATGACTAGTGTTGGAAAAGAGGTTGGTCAATGTTTTCCAATTCCTTTCTGGAATGCTGTGGACATTTACTGTTTTTTTGGTCACTCAGCATTAAAACCTTTAAAAATGAGTAGATACCAAACTTTATTTTTTTCTTTTATATTTGATTGTATTGAGAACCAGGGACACTACCATAAGAGAGGGAAGCATGTAGGTCTGCAGACTAAAACCCAGTAGCCAGCAAGGGCCCTTTGGGCCAGGAACACAGCATCCTGGGGTCTTCCCAGGCTCCAGCCAGGAGACACACAAGACTGAGTGCCCAGGAGTGGGGGAAGTCACTCTGGTGTCCTAGACAGTGATAGGATATATGATGCCTCCTTACAAGTGACAAGGTAAAGAGGTAAGCTGGATAGAGGGTCCATTGCTACCTAAAACCACCTCCTCCTCTTAGAGCCCGCTCCAGAAGGAGGACCGAACCACCCTGGGTTTTGTAACCAGCTGCTGTCTCCTCATCATGCATCTGCTTGCCATTGTAGATGAGCCACTGCTGCTGGTGGGGGGCGGGGGTTCCCTCTCTCTCTTCCCCACGTTCCCTGATTCACTCTACCTGGTCTGTGGGTTCAATGTCAATCTCAACCTCCTCTCCGGTCAGCATTTTCACTTCAATTAGCATCTTCTTCTGAGACTGTGGCTGCATACAGACCAATGGCCACTTCCACCGCTGAGGTTGCCACTGCCTCTCCCCCACACTCAGCCTGTTGGGTACCAAACTTTAAATAGTGCATCTCCTGTTTACATTCCCCAGAAATAGAGATGAACAGAGGCAAAAATTGACGCTGAACCACAGAAAATATTTAATGCTTCCTCTGGATAGTCAGAGACGTGGCAGAAGCAAGACAGAAGTGGTGAAAAAAGAGGATGGTTGGAGGAAAGCTATACAGACACACACTGGAGACTTAGGCCCAGTTTATGAGACTGTCTGTGCCATACACATTGGTTTGGAAGCATTCTGTAATAACCAGGTTGTCCTGTGGATGCTATAAAAATCGAGGCAAGCATATAAAAAGAACTCCTTAATAAATGGACAGATATTATTAGATTTAAAAAATTCAATTTCATAACCATTAACTCAGCTCAACCTCACTCCTGATATCAGCCTCAGATCCATATAGCCAACTGCCTACTCAATATCTTCATTTGAATGTCTCAAATTTAACATGTCCAAAAATGAGCTACAGACATCACCCTCCAAATCTGCTCTACTTATCTCCGTCACAGCTGAAGACTAATCCAGTAGCTAAAGTCAAACTTTTTGGAGTCATCTTTTGACTCTTCTTTTTCTTGCACGTCCCACATCTAGTCCCTCAGAAATCATTTTGGCGCCAACTTCAAGATTATCCAGAATCCTAGCAGATCTCGCCATTTCTACTGCTGCCATCCTGGTTCAGGCCACGGTCTTCTCTGACCCCAGTCACCATATGAGCCCCCTACCTGGTCTCCTTGTTTTCACCCTTTGCCCCCCTCATAATGATACAGTCTTTACACAGAAAACCCTTGAAAGTATAAAGTCGGGTTATCTTACCTCTGGAGAAACCCTTGAAAGTATAAAGTCGGGTTATCTTACCTCTATAATCCAACCCCTCCAGTGCTCCCCGCTTTCACTCGTTACCGGGCCCCCATCACCTCACTGATATCACCATGACCTGCTCTGTCCCTTACCCACCTTCTTCCAGGCACAAAGGACTCCCACCAGCCATTGCCTGTGGTGTAAACAGCCTGCCCATCCCTGTCTCAGGGGCTCACTCCCTCACCTGCCTTAGGGCTCGGTGCAACTTTCAGCTTTTCAGAGAAGTCTATTTTCTTCCATAGCACTAACCACATTCTAACTAACACATTCATGGTACAATTTACTTAAGCAATTCACTATCTGCTCCCCTTGCTGAAGTGTAAGCCACTCAAGGGCAGCCATTCTTGTCTCACTGCTGTATCCCAAGTGCCTAAAACTTCTCTGGTACACAGTAGGTACTAAAAAAATACTTGTAGAATAGATGAGGGGTTTTTTGTAATTTTTAATGTAATTAGCATACATCATTTTAACAATTAAAATACTTGGGCAAAATGTATGATTAAGTATTTTTCTCACCAATCAACTCTTTTCAATGACTGATTAATCCAACAGGTGTTCTCTCTTTGAACTTGAATAGCTTTAAATCCAGAAATCTAATTTAATGTTATTACCCCTAAAGGTTATCTTGATATCAAAAGCTGTTTAGCCGATTTTTCTTCAGCGGTTAGTGGCTTTTCTCCAGCACTGGCCACAAATACTCTGTTCTCTCCACTAAAACTATTGGACCAATGACAGGGACAGCCTTAATCAGCCTTTTTAATGCTCCTGAACAAAGTACCAGCATGGTCCCCCTTGAAATACTTCGCATGTCTTACTTTGTGACAAAGGCAGAAAAATAGTTATTTACTTACCAGCAAACCTCACACTTTACCACCAGGCTCTGCGCCACCTAGCGTTACCTCTTTGATAGACAGCACCTGTGCCATTCGTTGGCTGATTTCTAGGTAATAAGACTGAAGCATTTAGCTCTTCTCCCTGTTCTCATCACCAATAGTTCCAGCAGATTCTCAGTTCACCCACACTGCTGCTTTGGAGTCATCCTGTTTTCAGTAACAAAGCTCTCCCGCATAAATATCTGCAGCTAAAAACCTTCATGCATATGACTCTGGTGGAAGAACTTCCCCACACCCATAATCGCCAGCAGCCATCCCAAACAAGTACAGGGTCTGGCACAAATAATGCCCCTTTTTTTTATTACAAAATCATAAGTATGTAATTCTGTAACATAGCACTATCACACACAAGCACACCATATGACATTTTAGGAGACATGTTCAAATTAAACTATAAATTATTACACCCACATTATTACCCTACCAGCCACACTCAAGCAGGTATTACTTCTGCTCGACCCGTGTATAATCTCAGTCTTAGCCACTATGCTTGCAGCTGAGAAGCAGGGTGGTATAGAGGTCAACTGCAAAGATTTTGGAGTAAGAAGACATGAGTTCTTTCATCACCATTTTTCTATGCCCTTGGGCAAGTGATGATGTTTCAAATGGAAATCAGAGCAGTGGGGTTAATAATAGAATATCTGCCAAAGGATTGTTTTGAGGATTAAATAAATCACATCCACCAGAATATGTTTTCAATAAATGACAGTTTAAACTATTATGCAAGCTCTGCCGCAGAACAAGCTCCCCATGTGCGCCACTTCGAACCAGATCAGTACCCCTAAACCCCTTTCACATAGAAAATTTGGGAGAACCTCTGATCTAGACAGGATTTGCCAAGTATTTTCTGGTTTCTCATGATCTCTACTCTACCAGCTCTTAAAAGATGTTAATTTGCCCATGTTACAGATCACCTGCCCAGAATCACCCTCTCTACCCAACATCTGAACACAGTAGGTACCCAGTAGAGAACCAGAGAACCAAAGTATCACAGGTCACGGCTGCTACAGAAGGGGTACCCATTCTCGGGTGCGCAAGCAATGGGAACGCCAGCATTTTCAGGTGGAGTCTTGTCCTGAGTAGGTGTCAGCCCTCCTAGAGTCTAAATTTCTGTGAACACCTCAATCCCACATTTCCAGAACCCCAAGCATGATTGTTTTTCACTGTCACTGCTTGATAAGACTCGCCAAAGTGTGGGAACGGAGTTAAGACACAGGCATCTCCCATTTTTCATGTTAGTCAGAGATGTTAATGCCAAGCAACTCCTTCAAAAGTCAGAGTTTCCAGGACTCTGTGCCCAAATTTCAGACCAAGAGCTGGGAATTGATGAAAACCCCATGTAATCTTAACCCCACACAACCCACTCAGGTTTCTCACATTTAACTCAACTGATCTCATTTGGATAAATGGAAAATCTTATTTGTCGCAGAATTGTATTACTTTCTAAATGGATTAAAGGAGAATTTATTTGCCATTCAGTCCAAGTCATGAGAGGCCCCCTTGCCCCCTGAGAATGCATCTCAAGAAGAAAAAGTAAATTGCGAGATGATGTTTTGAGTGCTCTGCCCAATCCAAGTGACAGGGAGGGGACCTGGAGGCTCAGAAAAAGCAATTCTACTTAGAAATGTCAGGTTTCCAATTAAAAATCTTTATTGAGATGCAGTCGGGCATGGCGGACGCCTCGTGCTGCGAGAAGTGCAAGTGGCACCTGTGCTGCTGGTAGGTGGGTCTCCTCCATCGGCTTGCGCCCCCACCCCGACCCCCGGTGAAGGGAGGGGGGGCATTCCTGCCAATAACTCTAAAACTCAAAGAAAGAGTGATGAGGAAATAAAGAACACCAGTCTGAAACTCAGATTATTATCCTCCTACTAACTCCATTATGAAGCGATCGGTTCCCTGGGCCTCAGTTTGTGTTCTGTAGACTGAGGGATGGGAGCTGGGGGATGTCCCAGGTCTGCAGCTCCAGCCACAGAGAGTGGAAGACTGCTCCCTTTCACCAGGCTCTTTGTGCAGAATTCCTTGCTGCTGACCCTCCAGGCTCCGTGCAAGCACAATCTTTAGAAATTAGCATTTTATTGATTTTGACATGTGCTGCCATTGATGTTTCTGTTTTATGCATTTTAATTAAATGTTATTATTTGCCACTGTGCCCTGAGGCCATGCGCTGGGAATGGGTGAGATTACATAAATCAGACCTGAAGTTCGTCCCATGATGTCACTGTGATTATTTCCCTTCGATCAATAGAGAAGTTTTGATGTTCGCTTTATAGCTCAGAGAAGACTTCTTTACGTTTATCTCCCACCTTGTTGAAAATGCACAAAGCCCTTCTCTGAAACCCACCCTCCTCTGATGCAGAAATGAGCATCTTGTTTTGATTTCAATGTTGTTGCTATTATTAGATGCCACCATCTTTCTCAGAGCCACCTCTACTTGGGGCCGTTGAGCCCGTTTTACTCTGTGACAGGAAGTCCCAACCTGGGACTATGGTTTCGGTCTGTTCTTCTTTCTGCCCCCATTCTGGTTCCCTACACACTGCACTGCTGGCTCTGGACCACCATTCATCTGAAACTGCCAGATGTTCGTGTTGCCAGCGATGTCATTTTCTTGCCATCTCTATATCCCACAAGCACCTGCCTTGCACCAAGTTAGTGCCCAATGCATGATGGCTGAATTTAGTTGAGGGGAGACAGTGCGGAGTTTGCATTTCTCCCGGGTAGAATCCACCTAGACTAGAGCTGGCTGAGATTCCTCCTGCAGCCTGGACCTCCTAAGGATGGGAAAGACCATGGCTAGAGAGCGAAAAGGCTATAGTGTTGTTGTGTGTTTTTTCAAACATCATCACTATTTGTGTTAAATCCAAACAACATCGGTGTTTAAAAAAGAAAAAAGTCCCATTATATATAGTGGATTCCTACAGTGCTTTGGGGAATGGGGATGGGGACAGGGAGGGATTGCTTGTTAACCACTTTTTGTTCATGCTCAATAAATATTTCTTGAACAAATACGTAGAAATGAGTAACCCTCTCTCTCAACCCAAACCCATTCTCCTCCAAAGCAGTAGGGACTTTCCCAACACTAGCATTTTCACTCTTTAGAATTTCCAAAGCCACAGGTTTTTGCTTAATAATGTCTTCATTCATTTCACAAATATTTATAGAGCACTGTGTGCCAGGCACCATTCTAAACACTCCACCTATATTATTAACTCATTCAGTCTTTATTACAATCCCATGAGGTCAGTGGCACTCTTATTTATCTCCAACTAACTGGTGAGGAACTGAAGCATAATAGAAATAAATAACTTGGCCAAGGTTGCACAGCTAATGGGTAGCAGAATCAGGATTTGAACACAGGCAGTTAAGCCCCAGAACCCACTTTTTACCCATTATTCCGGGCTGCCTCCACTTTAGCCATGGACTGATCATTGGCTGCTTCGTGTCAGCCTGGACTGTCCAATCGGACTGTGAGCTTCCTGGTGGGTGGGACCTCGACTCCTCCTGCTTTTATCACATCCTCCCTCCGTGTTTATTCAATAAATACTTAGTGAGCACCTTTTCTGTGTCTGGAACGATGTGGGTTCTAGTAATATAACAATGAACCAGAGCCAGACTGTCAGAGCCCCTGCCTCATAGAGATTACACTGTAGTGAGGAAAACGTGCAGTACCCAGGTAAATGGGCCAGCTAACCAATCGGGACAATTACAAATGCGATGAAGGAAATAAAAGAGAGTAACGGGATAAGTAAACTTGAGGCAGAACTTTATTGGATTATGTGGTTTTTAGAGGGGTCTTAAAAGAGGTTGTATCTGCACTGAGTCTTAAGGAAAAACAGCCAGTGGCTCAGAAGGAAAAGAGTCATCAGGTGCAAAGGCCCTGAGGTAGAAGTGCAAAGTCCAGAAAGAGAAAGGTACCTGGACAGTAACAGTCTAGGTGAGAGGGGAGGGGAGCAGAGCTCGGATCGTGCAGGTCCTAGAATTTGGATTTTTGTGCCATGCTGCAAGAAGCCACTAGACATGGTACAGTGCTAAGTCCCCAAAGAACATTAAATAACTCCCACACTTTTACACCTGTATGCTGTCAGCACACTGAGCTATCTGGCATCGTCAAGCACTGCCTCCAAGGTGCTGTTATTCTCAAGCCCACCCACCCCCAACATCAAACCTGGAGTCAGATTTTCTGGGTTTCAATCCTGCTCACCCACTCACCAGTTGAATGACTTCAGGCTAAGTGTTGAGCCCGCTTCAGTTTTCTGGTCTGAAAAATGGGATCGTAGAGCACATATCCCAGAAGATTACTGTAAGAATTAAATGAAATGATGTGTGTCGCGCGCTCAGCACAGTGCTGGGACATAGGAAGCAAGCATCTAAGGCAGTTTTTACGTCGCAGTGGTTATTTTTATTAATCTTGGGAGGCGATCAGCCCTGAAGTGTAAGCAGTGCCTGGTAGAAGGTGCTGGAATCTCTGGCATCACCAGCTCTGTTGGTTTCTGGCTTTGCCGCAGCAAATCAATGAAAACACACTTAAAAGAAAAAAAAATACCATAATCTAAAACATTTGCCATTTCCCAAATAACATGATCTCTACTATTTTTTATGGAACATACTAGAAAGTTCTAACCTTATTCATTTAAAATCCCTCTCCAAGCTCGATTCTGTTTTATGTTAGCCTTTGTACCAAGACGACATCAGAAGCAACGCATTTGTTCTCAACCCTCTATCAGAGAATCGGTAACTGAAAATGTGGGATGCCATGACAAGAAATTCGATTCTTAGCCTGATGGAAAGAGAAGAGTATTTAACCCGACGAATGCAAGGCCAAGATTTCTGTTCAGATTTCCTGAGCAGTAGAATCTTCATAAAAAGCAACTTGCTCTAAGCATTTTCTTTTCTTTGGTGCTCCAAGGACCCATGAAGAACCAAGCCCTGGCGCCATCTGCCGGCAGTCTCCAAAACAGATGCGTAACATGAGGGACACCTTGCCCTCCTCCACAGAAATAAAGTTCAGGGGAAAACTGGCACTATCATAGTAACTTCTGTGTTTTCAACCTCCTATTAAATATTTGAATTGAGAAGAGCAGATGGTAACAGTCTCAGCCACTTACAGTCCCCACTAAGGACGGTCCCTGCTATGCCACCATTTCCTCTGTTTCTGTAAGAGCCTGTCACCCTAGAAAGGCATGCAGAGATCAGAAGCAGCATATTCGTTTGCAGTGGGCCAGCGCTTGGTCCCGCCCCTGCCAATGTGCCCAGTCTTAAAAGAGGATAGTTCTCTGCCCATATCGATACCCTCCAACACTCCCACTTACTGGAGACAGTTTATACAAAGGAAGTATGCACGGAATCTGCCTTCAAATAGATGGACTCCCAGCTCATACAGAACCACCATTAGTCTACATTCACCTCAGTACCCAGGACTTACAATAAGGATCTGTTTGGGGTGTGCTCTCCCTAAGGACAGAAATAGCTGTCCCTGGGATCATGGCGACTTTCACTTTCCAAGACTTCGATGAAAGCTGCTGGCTTCCTGGCCTGGTAGCTCCAGCAGTTTATATCTAGCTCCACACTCACCTGAAAGCCAGGCAAGTTGGCATCAGCGGGCATAGAGCCTGAAATGGCTAAGACAAACAAATCTGCAAGGTTGCTGGCCTAGGAATGAAGCCATATCCCAAAGGATTCTGGTTCATTCTTCCAGGCAGATAAGCAGGACAGTTTTGAAGTCAGGAAAGTCACTGGCTGGGCTGGTTCCTCCCTTCTCTACTCAAGGATATATGTTTACTTATTTAAAATGCACTGAGCCCTTTCTGCTTGCCAGATAATTTGATAAGCACTTCATTAAGTTCGTCAGTTAATTTCAACAACCCATGCGACTGGTACCATTTTTGTTTCCACTTAACAGATATGAAAACAGGTTTACAGAGAGCTTAAATAACTTGCTCAAGATCTTAGAGCAAGTCAATGCTAGAGGCAGGATTCAAACTTGTACAGCCTGATTCTGCTTAACCAGTACCACAAGGTATCTTCCAGAGACGCAGGACTTGGGGTTTTCATAGACACTTCTGAAAACACAGGCACTACTTATATTTGCAGGATGAAGGAAATGGGACAATGCTCCATAGAAAAGGGGTTCCCTCCAAAGCCCTGTGAATGTGTGTAGTAGGGAGAGGAGAAGGTCCTTTCTCATCAGGAACCACCTAGTCTTACGCTCGAATACCACACACCCTATATGAATCCCCCCCGTTACTCTCCACACACTTGATGCAGTTACTGAACCATAGTCCTCACCCCCTGCCAGTTTTCCAGGACCTCACAGTCGTTTGCTCACACCATCCATGCCTGATGATTAACTTCTCACGGTTATTTGCAAAAGCACAAATACAAATGCTATTAACTGGTAATAAAACCAGCCAGCCATTCCTAAAATCCAGAGCTGGCAACTGCTCTGTGGTCTTTGGGGACTCTTGGTTTGCCAGATCCTGCTAAAGCAAATATTTCTTTTTGATATTAAAATGCCAAGGGAGGCAACCTTGTCTTATGCTCATCCCAAAATATACAGACTGAAGAGATCTGGTTGTGTTAGGAGTAGGGAGAAAGTCTTTCAAGAATCAAAGAAGGCTTTCAGGAACCACCCACCAACCTCAATATATAGAATTCATATTTTTTCCAGATAACATTGATATTTTAAAAGTAGGAATTTAGTAAGTGTTCATCAACTATCTGTTGGATCCCTGACACTGTGCTATGTACTACAGATACCAAACAATGGTCATCATACCTGCCTTCTGGGTGCTTGTAAACCAGTTATGGAGGTATGACCGACACAGGAAGCAACTCAAGAATAAGACAAAGCAGGACACACACACATGTGAGATGGAGACATAAAGACAGCAGAGACTGTCATGCTCACACTTGAAAATGGACAGCTTGGTAGGAGCAGTCAGAGGGGCAGCCAGTCAGCCCTGCCATTCACCAGCCCCTGACCTCACGCACCTCAGTGACCAGATCTGTAAAATGGCAGAGCTCAGCCATTCATACAGCAAACTGGTTTTGAGCATCAACAACAAACCAGGCACTGTTTGTGGTTCTGGTGATACAGTGCTGAACAAGATAATGGCCCCGCCGTAGTGGATTTTACAGTCTGGTGGAGGAAAGGAGAAGGAAGATAATAGATAGGTGAATAGAAAAATGTATCACATGTCAAGTAGTAACAAGGACTATGAAGAAAAGTAAATCAAAAGAAGGGGCCAGCGAGTGATAGGGGACTGTGTCTGGAAGGGTGATTGGGGAAATCTCACCAATCAAACAAGACTGGTGTGCAGATATGGATGGTATAAGGGAGCAACAAAAATCGATGTCTATGGGACGAGCATTCCTGGAAGAAGGAGAAGCAAGGCAAGACCCTGAGATGGGAATGACTTGAAACATTTGAGAATAGTAAGGGTGCCAGCGTGGCTTGATCACCGGGAATGCGGGCCTTGTAGGAAAAGAAGAGCAGGAGCTAGGCCATGAAGAAGCTACTAGGTCAAGGTATGGGGCTCACATGGGAGGCCCTGGAAGGCATAAGAATGTGTACCATAAAAAATAAAATAAAAGGACTTCTGGCCAAGATGGAGGCATAGGTAGACACACTGTGCCTCATCACACAACCAAAAGAAGGACAACAACAAATTTAAAAACAAAAAAATGACCAGAACTAACAGAAAATCGAACTGTATGGAAGTCCAACAACCAAGGAGTTAAAAAAGAAACATTCATCCAGACCAGTAGGAGGGGCGGAGACAGGAAGCTGAGTGGAGAGGATGCATGGGAAGGTGGCGGCTGGTGGACCAGGTGAGGTGGAGGCTGGCAGACCAGGCAGTCCCACATCTGAGTGTGGATAAAATGGAAGGAACAACTAGGGAGAAAGACAGACCCTGCAATCCAGGGCTCTAGTGCAGGGAAATAAAGCCTCAAAACCTCCAACTGAAAAATCCTGTGAGGATTGAGGCAGAGGGAGAAACTCCCAGCCTCACAGGAGAGTTCATTAGAGAGACCCACAGGGTCCTAGAACATACACAAACCCACCCACACAGGATCAGCACCAGAAGGGCCCAATTTGCTTGTGGGTAGCAGCAGCAGTGACTGAAAGCCAGCAGAGAGCCAAGCAGATGGCATTGTTCCCTCTCAGACCCCTCCCCCACAGACAGCACCACAACGCAGCAGTGTGGGTTACCCTGCGCTGGTGAACACCTAAGGCTCCACCCCTTATTACATAACAGGTGTGCAGATACCAAAAAAAAATGGTCCAAATGAAAGAACAGATCAAAGCTCCAGAAAAAATACAACTAAGTGATGAAAAGATAGCCAAACTATCAGATGCACAGTTCAAAACACTGATAATCAGGATGGTCACACAATTGGTTGAGTATGGTCTCAAAATAGAGGAAAAAATAAAGACTATGAAAAGTGAAATAAAGGAAAATGTACAGGAAATCAACAGTGAAGGGAAATAAACTGGGACTCAAATCAACAGTTTGGATCAGAAGGAAGAAATAAACATTCAACCAGAACAGAATGAAGAAACAAGAATTCAAAAATATGAGGAGATGCTTAGGAACCTCCGGGACAACTTTAAATGTTCCAATATCCTAATCATAGGGGTGCCAAAAGGAGAAGAGGAAGACCAAGAAATTGAAGACTTATTTGAAAAAAATAATGAAGGAGAACTTCCCCACCCAATCTGGCAAAGGAAATAGACTTCCAGGGACTTCAGGCAGCTCAAAGAGTCCCAAAGAAGTTGGACCCAAAGAGGAACACACCAAGGCACATCATCATTAGGCTACCCAAGATTAAAGATAAGGAGAGAATCTTAAAAGCAGCAAGAGAAAAAGAGACAGTTACCTACGAAGGAGTTCCCATAAGACTATCAGCTGATTTCTCAAGAGAAACCTTACAGGTAAGATATTCAAAGTCATGAAAGGCAAGAACCTACATCCAAGACTACTCTATCCAGCAAAACTATCATTTAGAATGGAAGGGCAGATAAAGTGCTTCCCAGATAAGGTCAAGTTAAAGGAGTTCATCATCACCAAGCCCTTATTATATGAAATGTTAAAGGACTTATCTAAAAAAAAGATAAAAAATATGAACAGTAAAATGACAACAAACTCACAACTATTAACAACTGACCTAAAAACAAACAAACAAACAAAGCAAACAACTAGAACAGGAACAGAATCACAGAAATGGAGATCACATGGAGGGTTATCAGCGGGGGAGAGAGAGGAGGGAAGGGAGAAAAGGTACAGGGAATAAACAGCATGAATGATAGGTACAAAATAGACAGGGGAAGGTTAAGAATAGTATAGGAAATGTAGAAGTCAAAGAACTTACATGTACGACCCAGGAACATGAACTAAAGGGGAAGAATGCACGTGGGAGGCGGTATGCAGGGTGAAGGGGAATAAATGGGAAGAAATGGGACAACTGTAATAGCACAATCAATAAAATATATATTTTAAGAAATTTAAAAAATAAAATAAATAAATAAAATAAAAAGAATGTGTACCAGAGTATCCAAACATTCTCCAATTCTAAGCGTGAGACTTGAGCAAGATGGTCCTGAATGAGCAAGATCTAGAATATAGAAGCCCAAATGCTAAGTGTTCAAATTGAAGATAATGTGGGCTTCTTTGTACTTGGGGAGTAATTTAATTAGGGATGGAACCAAACTAAGGGGAAAAAAGATCAGGGGCAGAAGTCTGGAGGCCAAGGAGAGTCTCAGGCATTTCATGAGCAGATTGGGAAACATACTGTGCCTGTGACCCTCTTTAGGCAACCTGAGCCCTGATGCCGTCCTTCTGCCCAAAGACCCCCAGTGTGGTGCCCTATTAGGGCCGCACGGGCTCAGCCTCCTAATCAGCAGGGTGCCATTCAAAACTCAAGACCACTGGTATCTCTACTATAAGTAACAGGTGGGTACTCGTGTTAAATAAATCCATGCTAATTGGTTAATGCTTCTCTAATTTGACTTTCTATTTACTATTTCTCCTAAGATAGAAGAGAGAAAATACTTGGCCCCAGGTTGTCTGGAATATGGAAGGTGAAACAGACTACTGAAAGCTTAATTGAAGATTCCTGTTTTATCTTAAAACTCAAGTGAATGTTGCATTTTATTCCAGATCTCCTTGTAAGAACTTTACAGGAATGTTTTTTATTATTCAAGGAGAAAATATGACCCACGAAGAAGACAAACCACATTTATCCTGTGCTTTGCCACACAACTGGCCAGACTCACCTTGAAAAGCAGGAAGTTGACTTCCGGCAAGATGGAGGCGTAGGTAGACACACTGCTCCTCCTCACACAACCAAAAGAGGAAAAATAGCAATTTAAATAAACAAAAACAACCAGATCTGACAGAAAATCGAATTGAGTGGAAGTCCAACAACCAAGGAGTTAAAGAAGACACGTTCATCCAGACTGGTAAGCAGGGCGGAGCCGGGCGGGAAGTGCGTGGCGAGCAGGGCAGAGAATGTGCAGCAAGCCAGGGCGGTGAGCCGGGGAGTGGAACTGGCAGCGCTGCAGCTGCCAGTAGAGACCCGCGGCAGGTGTGCCTGACAAAAACACGGCCAGCACCCAGCCCACCCGGATCCAGCGGGGCTGAGGTTGGTGGACCGGGCGGGCCCTCATTCGTGTGCAGATAAACGGGAGAAAAAGCTGGAAGCGGAGCAGACCCTGCAACAACCCACCAACTCGGGGAAATAAGACCTCAAACCACCAATTGAGGGCACCTGTGGGGGCTGAGGCAGTGACGGGAGGAACTCCCAGCCTCACAGGAGAGTTCACTGGGGAGACCCACAGGGACTTGGAACTGTGCAGGCCCGTCCACTCACCCCAGAGCCAGCGCAGCGGGGCCTTGCTTGGGGGTAGTAGTGCAGAGAGCTGAGCAAATGCCATTGTTCTCTCAAGACCCGCCCCCCAGGCTGCATCACGACACAACAGGTGTGGGTTACCCCGCCCTCACAGACAGCGTCACAAAATAGCAACATGAGTTGACCTGCCCTGGTGAACACCTAAGGCTCTGCCCCTTAAAGTAACAGGTGCACCAAGAAAAAAAATGGCCCAAATGAAAGAACACATCAAAGCTCCAGAAAAAATACAACTAAGTGACGAAGAGATAGCCAACCTATCAGATGCACAGTTCAAAGCACTGGTAATCAGGATGCTCACAGAATTTGATGAAAAATTGTCGCAATTACTTGAACAAATGAAGGATAATACAAAGGAAATGAGGGGAAATCTGTAGGGAACTGATAGGGATGAGAAGGAAACTGGGAATCAAATCAACGGAGTGGACCAGCAGAAAGAAAAAAACATCCAAACAGAAAAGAATGAAGAAACAAGAATTCAAAAAACTGAGGAGAGGCTTAGGAACCTCCAGGACATCCTTAAATGTCCCAACATCTGAGTCATAGGAGTGTCAGAAGGAGAAGAGGAAGACCAAGGGATTGAAAACTTATTTGAACAAATAATGAAGGAGAACTTTCCCAAGCTGGTGAAGGAAATAGACTTTCAGGAAGTCCGGGAAGCTCAGAGAGTCCCAAAGAAATTGGACCCAAAGAGGAACACACCAAGACACATCATAATGACATTACCCAAGATTAAAAATAAGGAGAGAATCCTAGAAGCAACAAGAGTAAAGAAGACAGTTACCTACAAAGGAATTCCCATAAGACTGTCAGCTGATTTCTCAAAAGAGACCTTGCAGGCAAGAAGGGGTTGGAGAGAAATATTCCAAGTCATGAAAGGCAAAGACCTACATCTAAGAATACTCTATCCAGCTAAACTCTCATTTACAGTGGAAGGGCAGATAAAGTGCTTCTCAGATAAGGTCAAGTTCAAGGATTTCATCATCACCCAGCCTTTATTGTATGAAATGGTAAAGGGATTTATAAAAGAACATAATCAGCAAAATAAAAAAGCAAGCAAAATATAACCAGAGAAATATAACCAGAGACATTGAAATTAAGAACAATCCGACAGTAAACGGGTTGGGGGGACAACGAGGGGAAGGGTTTTGAGGAACTACTATAAAGGACACAAGGACAAAACCAAGGGAGAGGGTGGAAGCAAGGCAGGGAGGTGGGTTTGGCTGGGTTTGGGGGATGTGGAGGGGGGAAAATGCAGACAACTGTAAGTGAACAACAATAAAGTAATTTTAAAAAAAAGAAAAGAAAAGCATGAAGTTGATAACAAAGCTTACCCCAATTAAAACACTCCTCTCTCTAGGAGGACCCCAAGTAGTTGCTAATATTTGGGATTTCAAGGGTCATAACTCACTATTTAGTGTAATGTATGAGGCAAGGAGCTCCTAAAGCAGATCTGGGTGTCTTCTTAAGTAAAGTCCCTAATGCCAGGCCTGAGTCCACAATTACTTATCTTTGAAAGCACAAGCCATTTCAAATGTGAGTTGCATTGCTAATAGAAGCTGGAAATATTCTGCATCTTAACCATCCCGGAACATCAGCAGGAGCCATGTAAAGAGCATGTGCAATATGGCAGCCCCACAGCCATTACACGGGTCTGAGCAAGCTCCTTCAATGCCACTTACTCTTAGGAAGTGAGGCTGTTGCAATAAATAAGAAAGCATTCACAGAGAAACTGACACTTCTTCTGTTACTTAAATGGTAGTTTACAGCATCTCTGAGGGGCTACGTTTCTCATAGTGTGTTTGGGCATACTTGACAATATCTTGCCTCATGACGTAGTGGGTTTGAGATCCAATGATTACTTGTATAGTCACAGTTGCCTACAAATATGGGAAAATGTTTATTTGGGAAAGAAAATCTCGAAGGAAAAAAAAGCCTCCATGAAATAGACTACTAAGCATCAAGACTACTGTGATTGCACAATGCCATATTAATATTATTTTGAGGGACTTACTCTAAATCACCATCCTTCCTTCCAACTCAGAATCCACATAATGACAGCTTCCTGGCTACCAGGAAAGCCAAGGAGGCCCCGGACTGCCACCGCCCTTGCCTGGGGCCCAGCGGCCCGCTACTGCCACACAGTGAGGACTGTTGAAACTGCAACCGCAGGGAGCTCCATCCACTTGCAGGCAAAGTGAAAATAGGAAATGTTAACTTTTATGCAATTTCTATTTTCGATTCTCTCACATCTTCAGCTATTATAATAAATAACAAACGGAGGATTCTTTGTGTAATTCCAGCTGTATGGTGCAGTATAAAATATATTAAAGAGAAAGTAAATATGTATACACACATAACATTTCATTTTTGTCATTTACCTTATTGCCTAAATATCTAGCTTATGTTGTATTTATAATATAGATTACTTTTTCACTTTTTAATTTTAGATCTCATATATGTTTTATGCCAAATTTAAAAATTAATACCCCAAATCCAAATAATATCCCAAACTCCCAAGTGTTTTTACTTTAGGGTACAAGAAATGGCTCCATATGTGATGACAGTTTTTGTTCTCCCTTTTTGATTAAGCCAGGCATCGATTTTAGGTAGATTCCACCTACATAAAAACGTTTAGAATTCTTATAAATAAGTGGAAGCCTTTAACACATCATCTACTTTTTCTAGAAATCAAGACATTAACATAATTTTAAACTAAGCCAAAGGGAATAAGTCACCTGTGGTACTGGTTTCAGTGTGAGTGGCAAGGCCTTTCTTCCACATTCGAATCCCAGTTGTTCTTGAACCAGGCAATGCGGATCTGTGAGAGGGGGATGCTGTTCCCAGCATGCTTTGTTTCCAGCCCAGACAGTTCCATTAGTCTTCCTAAATGCTGCCAGCATACACTCCTTCTTACCCTGGGAGCTAAAAGAACATTCTGGTCACGGACTTCACACATTGATAAAGGCAGATGCGGGAATGGGGGAGGGGGGAGGTTTTCCAGGAAACCAGTCAACACAGAGCTCTGAAACATCAAGGAAACTGCAATGAAATGGAAAAACTGCACTTTTTCATCCCTATTTTAGAGAGAGTACTGTATGTAATCTAAACTTTTGATTTGGAAGGGAAACCCCCAAACAGAATGATAAAGCTGCCTTAAGAAGACAGTTGAAAATACCCAGTAAACTGGGAATAAAAGGTAATTTTCTTAATTTGATAAAGGGCCAATTTTTTATTTTTACCAAAAATCTTTAGCAATTATCATAATAAATGGTGAGATATGAGAAGCAATGCAGTAATGTTTGTAATAGTAATGAAAAATATCCACTAGCCAGAGAATGGATCATTAAATTGTGTCAATTCACAATGGAATGTTAAATAGCAGTTATGATTAGCAATTTGAATCTACAGGGAGAGTGCTTAAAAATACAACATTTAGTGAAAAAAGTCTCTTTCAGAATATCGAGGGTAAATTTCATGTATGTTTCAAAAACATAAAGCATCATTACATATTGTATCTTGAAACTCCTAAGTTAACCACTGGAAAGAACTCAATAATAAATTACCAGAGATAAGATAAAGAATAAAATAGAAGGGTAAATGTCTTCGTATACGACACACACACACACACACACACACACACATTCATACATAATCCTACATAAATAAAAAAAGAATTTGGAGGAAAAAAACTTGCCACTTGGTCTTCCTGACGCACATAACCATGTTCTAAAATTCACTAAATTCGTCAACTCCCACTCTGACCTCAATGTCTGGTTATAGAAAACGTGCTAGGAAAAGACCATTGAAAACCTTAAGAGCAGCAAAGAATGGAGAAAGATGGGATCTCCATCAATTTTTATTTTTATTTGAATTATCACGGTGCATTTTAGCAGAAAGGAAAATTCCTAATTTCTGCTCTAACTCTAACTCAATAGAGATGCAATACAAACAGTTTTACAGACTCTTACCACTCCCAAACACGGCAGATTTGTCAGGAACAGGAACTTGGCAGATACTAATAGAGGAAATTTTACTTTAATTCAAACCATAAGTTGCAAGAAATGTGCCCATGCATTAGAAGCTCCTTGGAGGGAATGTTTCTTTGTAAATAAAAAAGAAATGTGATTTGGGAGAAATGTATTTTAAGTTATCATTTCTCTGTGAAAGGAAGCTAAAGCTAGACCCTGAATAAATGTGGTCGTTCAGACTGCAATCGAGGGAGAAATGAAACTGTAATCCATGCATTCCTCTTGCTTTCACAATAGAACCACTCATGGTTGTGATGAGAATTATTCCAAATTATAAGGCATGAAAACTGGCAGTGCCTCGCATGCTATTAGTCCAATTGCAGATGGCAGCACAGTTTACAACCCAACCCCATCACAAGGAACGCTGATTCCACAAATACTGTGGGAGCAAGAACGGAGCCCTGAGCAATCACAGCGGTGCCACATTCTGTTTAGGTTTCACAAATTTTCCATTAAAAGTGTTCTTGGACATTATCGAATATAACTCTATCTTCTTCAAGCCATTGCAAATCTTTTGGACAAAAAGTGGATATAAACCAATCAATATTTTTGTTGCTCTCTAATTTAATCACAAACAATTACACATAATTACTCCATGAGTGGGAATTTAAAAGGACTTAATATGTTAGACAACTGGCAAAATGTAGCCAGCAAAACTTTAGTTAATTAGGATTTTCTTAGCACAAAATTAAAAAATATTGACTATGGGGCTGCCAAATCCAAAAACAAGCAATCTTACTGACAATAGCGAAGAGGCTATTGGCAGATATTAGGAGATTCGTCCCAAACAAAGGCAGGCTGAGGATTCCAATCTCAGGGCTTTTTTTCTGAATTCTTACACTTTCAAGCTGCCCTAAATCTACAGATTTCATGCAAAAGCCAAAATAAGCAGTCGATTCCTTATGTTTATGTGTACATTTGCACAGACAGAAATCCAAATGACCCTCACAAGTCTGTCATCTTTGATGCAACAAGCAACTACTGAGAATCTGCTGTTCGCACAGTCCTCTGGGGTAAGAACACACCTGGATAAGTCTCCTTCGCCAGGACTTTCCAGCTATACTCTTCCATTGTGTCTGATTTGTCTTTAAGTTTATTGTGTCTTTATTAAATAACTCTTGCTAATCACAAGAAATTTGGAAAATGTAGAGAAATAGAATGGGGGGGAGCCATCCATAGTCTCACCAGGAAGAAGTAGTTATTAAAATTTTAATTATTTCTTCACAATACTTTGCAGAGAATTTTTATGTAATTTTAATCATGAAATATATCCAAGATTGTACACATTGACTTCATAAAGTAAAATACAACATCATAAAAAAACTAGACCTATCAGAACACTTTAGTCAACAACAGCAAATATACCATCTTCTGAAGTGCACATGAACATTCTCCAGAATAGATTATATGTAAGCCATAAAATGAGCCTCAATTATTTTATAAGATTGAAAATAGAAAGAATATATTCTCCAACCACAATGTAATGAATTTAGAATCAAGGACAGAAGAAAATTGGGGGAATTCACAAATGTGGAAATTAAACAACACTCTTAAATAACCAGGGGGTCAAAGAAGAAATTACAATATAGAAAATTAGAAAATACTTTAGGATGAGTGAATATGTAAACAGAGCATACCAAAACTTCTGGATGGGGCTAAAGCAGTGATTAGAGGGAAAAGTGAAGACAACCCACAAATGGTAGAAAAATATTTGCAAATCATGTATCTCTGATAAAGCACTTCTGTCTAGAATACACAGCAGCCTGTCCAGAAGGTATCCAGCCATGTAATATGAAAAATAGAGACATTTATTGAAGAAGATACAGACACAAGGAACATTGTACAAACAGCAATGATGCCTCAGTTCCCTTCGAAGTAGGGACCTCGGAACCTCACACAGTTCTCCCAATTGCCATCAGCTGCATCAGCTACCCTGTTGTATTTTCCTGAGTCGCATTGGTCTGAAATTTCTTCCCTTTCAAAGGCAATTTTAGTTTTGGGAAAAGTCAGAAGTCTCAGGGTGCCAAATATGGGCTGAGGTACCTTAGTGATTTGAAGTTTTGCCACAAAACTCTGCTCCAGAACCAGACATAATGCATGAGTGGGCATGTTGTCATGAAGCTGCCAGTCACCAGTTGCCCATAGCTGCAGCCTTCTGAATCATCCGAATAGTTTCTGTGGAGGAATGTTCAAGCTTCACACAAAATCTGATACAGATCCATTGCTCTACTTGCTCAGTCATTTTGAATGTGACAGCCACATGCTTACTCAACAGCATCTACCACCCCCACTGACTAGTACAGTGAAGTTGTCATCATTCACGTGTATGCATTCCAGTCCACTCTCCTTGGCTGCTGGGTTACATCAATGTCTTGCAAATCATTCTCATTATTTCAGCAATAGTTGGACTTTTTCTGGACAGACCTTGTATACAAAGAACTCATAACCCAATGATAAAAAGACTAATAACCCAATTTTTTAAATGGGCAAGGACTTGAAAAGACATTTATTCAAAGAAGAAATACTACTGGCCAAAAGGACATTAAAATACTCAAATCAAAAGCCATTAGGGAAAAGTAAATCAAAACCGTTTCGTACACACCAGTTTATTTATTGGCTAAAATTAAAACACAGAAGATAAGTGGTGGCAAAAGAGTAGAGAAATTGGAATTCTCATGCATTCCTTCTGGTATTGTAAACTAGTACATCTTCTTTGAAAAACAGTTAAGTATTTTCCAAAAATATTAGACATAGAGTTACCACATGACTCAGCAATTCTCTCTTAGGTCTGTACCAAAAAGAACTGAAAACTATGTTTACACAAAAACTTGTCTGCAAATGTTCATAGCAGCATTATTCAAAATAGACAAAGAGTGGAAACAATTCACACATTAATCAATCACAAAAGTGGCGTGTCCACACAATGGAATATTAGTCTGTAAAAGGAATTGAACACTGACACATGCTAAAACATAAATAAAACTTGAAAACATAACTGAAAGAAGCCATACACGAAGCTCACACATTGTATGAACATTTGTACGAAGTTCCAGAATAGGCCAAACCATAAAGACAGAAGTAGATTAGCAGTTGCCAGGGGCCAAGGGAAGGGGGGAATGGAGAGTGGCTGCTATTGGACAGGGGTTTCTATTTGGAGTGATGCAAATGGCCTGGAATTGGACAGTGGTGATGTTTGCACAGGAGCATATACAGTAAAAACCACCAAATTGCAGGCTTTAAAGGGTGAATTTTATGATACGTGAATTATTAAGTTGAGAACATTTAACATATAGTAATTTTTAATCACAGTTAACAGTGGTACAATCATAGATCATAGACAGAAAATAATATGCAAAGGTATTTGATATCATATCTGGCCCTGAATCGGGTATTCTTCTTTCCCAATTAAAAAAAAATACTAAAGTCACTCAGGATGAATCAACTTTATTATTTACTTTCATGGAATTTTCTTTCAAATAAAAAAGCAATACATATTTTTATTACCTTTTATTACAAGCCAAAAAGGTCCTCAAGTTACCAAAGAAAAACCCAACAATGGTCCTCTTCTCCATGACCCTCGCTGCCAAGACTGCCTCTCTTTGAAGACAATAAATATTAACAGCTCATGTTCACATGCTTCTCTGTGTTCATTGCAATGCACACGGATGAAAATATTAACACCAAAAATAGATGTTACAAAAAGAAGGTCATTCTACATGCATTTCTCTGTAACTTGCTTTGTTATGATCTTTCCCATGGGTCAATACATGTAAATCTAACCCCTCCTTTTTAATAGCTACCGAATACTCCAGAAATATGGACAAACCACAGCTTATGCAACCACTCATTATCGAAGGCATTCAAATCACTTCCTCTTTTCCCCTGTTCAATGTGTATATTTATAAGTACACAAATTCTTATACTTACAAACCAATTCTTTTATGTCTATAAGATAAAATTGTTCAATCCACATTTTAAAGATGCATGAAATCATTACGTGGCTTGACAATAAACATGGTTTTTATGTGGCATCAATCATCCTGCTCAATGGAAATGGGAAAATGCATTTATTCCTCAGCTCAGACTCACAGCCTCGTGAAGAGATTAGGCTTTGTGTGCAAACACATAAACAAAATAAAATCTACAAGCGCTCACCAAACCAGGCGTTGGATTCCAGCTGTATGCCTGGCCAAGGGTGTGTCACAGCAGACGCTTCCTGATACAGGAAAATGAGCAGCTGAGGAAGGAAGCCGCTTAGGGAAATGCTGCTGGACCAAGCTCTACCCTTTGACTGCAAAATTCTCCCGACAACAAAGAATTCAGTGGGGTTCCTAGGTTCAGGGTGCAGGGTCCCCTTATTTACCTCTCCACCTGCTTCTTCTCGTGTGTAGCTGGAGCACTTTTTAGCAGAAGGTCACATGGGTGGTATCATCTCTGTGATCTTGCATATCTAAGAATAGCTTCCTATTGCCACCATTGCCACTTTACGCAAAAGTCAAGTCGATTTATTTTAAGGGCTGGGGTCACAACCTCGTCTTCCTCCAAATCTGCTAACTACTGCACTTTTAAAAAGCCTTCTAGCTCACAGTGATTCTGAAAACAACCTGATTTTGGTTTCTTTGCTGGTGATTTCTGTGAGTGTGTGCGTATAGAATATAAATACAGTAAACTGTAAAGGCACTCTTTGTCCTTAAAATGGCCAACAGCCAAACTGCCTGATCCTATACAGTTTCAGCTTATCGGAAGTGATAGACAAGGAAGGAACTCCACGTGAACTATGCCTGCGGTAACATGACCACTGCAGCAGTAATTATGAGTCTTGAAGGCCCCAAACAGTAAGGCCACAGCAAATTAGCCTGAGGTGATAATTCAGAGATTTGATCTTATTCTTCTCTTGCTTTACTTTGTCCACTGCATCAGAAGTCGTCCACCTCGCGGTTGCAGAATGCCTCAGACCCTTATTTTTTGGCATTTGCCATTCGCTTTGTCAGAGCACCACCCTCTGGTGTATCCAGGCGGAACATGAGAGTTTTGCCAGCACACCGGGCGTGGGCTGTAAGCCTTCTGCTATGAAAGGAAATGTAGCCGCCGCCTTCCTCATTCCCACCAGTTCCCAAAATCTACCTTTCTCTTAGGGTCTCTTGCCACCTGGAGCAAAAGAAGGATTTATGGAAAATATATAGGAGAAGTAAAAATTGAAAAGAAAGACCCAAAGGCTTGAAAAGACAAAAACAGGACGACTCCTGGAATTCCAGTTACGGAAACTGACAATGGACCTTACATCATTGCCAGGAGGGTGAGCGAGCGGAAGCAACCATCTTTGTCTTTGTGTCGACTCCGTTCCAGTTCCAGTTCCAGTTCCAGTTCCAGTTCCAGTTCCAGTTCCAGTTCCAGTTCCAGAAAGAGACTGTTCCATTCATCTCGGGTCACAGTCCCACTTCTTGACAGTCCCATTGCACTGACTGACGTGGGGAAGAGGCAATTCAAAACAGTAAACAGAGTGCTTTTAACAAACAAAGAAAAAAGCTCAATGTGTTCCTCCAGTTTGTAGATAAACTGCCTTTTCTGAGTGGATGTTTACAGGATTTCTTTAAACTCATATAATTCAGTTTCTTTTCCTTGGATACACCTAGATGTGGGTCACTTCTGTTTTTGTCTGAAACACAGTGAGCCCCTTCAGCCTGTGTACGTAGGTTTCATTTCATCCTTTTTTATTGCTTCTAGTTCACATGCTATACTGTCTTCCCTAGAAACACAAAATATTCATACATTAGACCTTCACTTGGGCTTTCATTTTCTGTGTCCTTCTGTGTGTGCTTTCCCCTGCACCCCAGACAAGCCTCTCCAACCCGCTCCCCACACAACTCCCTCTAACTTGCATGCAGCCCATCCCGTGCCAGCGACGTGGCTGTGCTCTTACTTTACCTGGCACTTCCACAGCTCCGCCTCTTGCCTCTCGTTCACAGCCTGTTGTCCCTTCGTGGTGTCTTCTCCTGTTTCACAACGTTCAGTGTCACACTGAATTCTATGACTAGATTCCAAACAATATCCTCCAGTTTCTTCTGGACCCTTCAGTCTCTTCAGAGACAGAATGTTTCCATGGGATTCCAGGTTACTGTACCCTATACTTATTATGAAGCACTTTTAACTGGACTCATATTTTGTTTTGTTTATGTTTGCTCATTCTCAAATGAGGCAAGATCTATCCAGATTCATTGGTAACTAAGAGGCAGGCATTCACCCTTGGCCCCATTCTGTGTCTAGTTAGATGTGAATCAAACAATATACCTAAATCTATAACTAAAGGATAGAGCAATGTGCCCAGTTCAAAGCTTTTTTCCCAGATAATCATCTTGAGCAACAACCCACTGGTGAGGTCGCTTCTTTCCCTACCCCCACAGTCTGCTTCTCTGACTGACCAAGAAGGAGACAGACTTGCAGCCCTTGGATGCATTGCTATTAAATTACTGTGAATGCCCCTGGCTGGTGTGGCTCAGGGGACTGAGTGCCAGCCTGCGAATCAAAGGGTCGCTGGTTCTATTCCCAGTCAGGCCAAGTGTCTGGGTTGCAGGCCCGGTCCCCAATAGGGGGCGCTTGAGAGGCAACAACACATTGATGTTTCTCTCCCTCTCTTTCTCCCTCTTTTCCCCTCTCTAAAAATATATAAATAAAATATTAAAAATAAATAAATTAGTGTGAATTGGCCTCTGGAAGCTTTAAAACTGGCTGTACTCTTCCTGCAATTCTGTTAGACATCTTTTTTGAAAAGTGAAGTGCTGCATCAAAATTAAAGATCTCCTTAGGGAGTTCATCCCCCTCCTTTCAACTCCCTCACTCCCTTGATAATTTCCAGCAGTATCCAAATAATTTTTGGCAATCATAGTGTGGCAGACACTTTTATGCTCCAATCAGAACTCCTTGGCTCTCTTCCACCCCTTCTGTGCACTCCTCCAGCCTCTGCACGCTTTTGCTTCTAACACCCCGTATCTGTGACTCTTTTAGGGGACTGCCATTAGGCTATAAAAGCTACTTTGCCCCAATAGGGAGAGAGCTGGAGCCACTTTGGAATTTTCATCTCCCCGAGTGACCTTTGACCAATGACAGACTTCTATTAAAATATGGATCCAAGTTCTTGGGACTAAGTCTGGACAAACTCTAAAGGTGACTCACACTCCAGAGTCATCCTGATTAATCAAGCTGAAGCCACCCTCCATGAGACCTTATCTGACATAGCATGCTTCCCTTCCCTGTCCTGTTTCTGTCACTCTCTTACCAATTTGTTTTGGGAACCTCAGGGCCTGCATTTGGAAACCTAACCTAAAACACAGGGCCTTCACCCTCCCCTCATCAGGAATCAGTGGGATGCAAACTCCAATGAGCCTTGCACCTTGGGAACCATCCAAAGCCTGCAGAGGTGGCAACAACATTTTCAGCAACAGCACTTCTGCCACACTTAGCCTGTACTTTCTCAAACCAGCCCAACCCTTCCTGAGGTTAGTGATAGAACAATGTACATCAATTGACATCAGCATTTGATGTCAACGCTGATCCTGTGGCCACCGTTAGAAAACATTCATGATTTTTTTCTTTTTCTTGGGAAACACATGGCACTTAAAAGTTGTACTTTTTATTTATTACACTTGAGTTCCCATTATTCAGAAAATAAATTACACAAAAATTCAACAAGAGATGAGATCATTTAATGTTTGCCAAATTCCAATGAAACCTCTTAGACCAGAAATCATGCTTGATGACTGATTTGATAAATGTATATTTTTAAATCTGCCTCAGTAGAGTTGTTAGAGTTACATTTGGACTCCCCAGATGCCACCACGGCTCATCATTTCTTTCCAGGGAAGAAATAGAAGAGGTCAGAGCACCTTTTATTCTGAAGGCATCACTTGGCTGTGTTTACCAAAAACAAACAAACAAACAAATAAACAAATATACTGTTACATTAGGAAAAAATTAATCTCACCATAAGGTAACCCCAAAACAGTAGTAAAGCATCGGGATGTTATTTACTGTTGCCTGGTGTAGAGGAGAAACGTACAGGGGAAAACCCTCTGGTCCAGTGGTGTGCTGGAGCCAGCTGGAGCCAGCTTCCCCAATCCACTTGTGTGTGGCTCCTCCCACCTGCCGCATAAGGTGAGGATATCCGCACTGCTACACCCCCCTTCTCACCTCCTTTACCACGCCACCCCTAACATCTATCAACCGTTTAGCTTGTTTTATTTTTTAATGGTCAAAATTTACACCCAGAATTTGTGATTTTTGATTGTTCATTTACATTTAATGATGAAAGACGAGTTCACCATCGAAGATTTTTCCTACTGTTCCATATGTTAGTCTGTTTCCCACCAACAGGAAATCCTGTGTGTGCCATGGAGCTTGACAACCAGTCGACTTCCCTCCATCTGGGACACCAGACCCGGACATCCCCGAGCGCCACATTGGCATTAAGGTTGTAAATACTTCAATTGTTAGAGTCATAAAACCATGATGATGCATCGTAAGACCTTGTGATGTCAGACTCAACCTGCTTTCCAATTTCCCATAAAATACCCAACAAAAATAACTCTGTCAGTAATGATACAGAAAGACTGTTCACGAAAGTCCAGTGCAGCAGCATTGGGAATGGGCCCCCAGCAGATCCGCAGGGCTTCTCTCAGAAAGCAGAGAGGCTCTGGCTCGCTCCCACAGCCAGACATCGGGAGGCTCCAATGACCATGAAATCAATGGACATTCTGCAGCTGCACACAACCGCCTTTTGAACTGGTGGGGGCCACACCCTTCCAACACCACCCCCTTTAGCTGTTTACACTATTACAGCTATAGATGAACTGTAGCCACTATCAAGATATAGATAAGGTAGCACTGTACCTGTGCTAAGCCACGCCCTTATGACCAAAACACAGCCTATGACCTACATGCACTCAGATGATCTTCAAACACCCTCCCATGTGTCTAGGGATAAAGAAGAAGGAAAATACCAGCAGAGGTTCAATTGTTGTGGGCATGATACTTGCTCTTTAAGACTCTTTAATGAAGTGATTTACTTAGTTCAGTGAGCCACAGCAAATCAGCATAATCTGGGTAGCTTATGGACAACCCGAATTTATTTCTCACAGCTCCGTAGGCTGGAAGTCCCAGAGGAGGGTGCCACCCCACTCTGGGTAGTGGGCTGCCGACTTCTAGTTTTGTCCTCACAGGACAGAAGAAGCTATTTCTCTGGGGTCCCTGAGACACCTTCTGATAAGGGTGCTAGTCCCATTCACGGGGGCTCTGCTCTCACGACCTGATCATCTCCCAAGGCCCCACCTCCTGATGACATCACATTAAGATTAGAGTTCATAGGAATTTCAAAGGGACACATTCAGTCCATTGCAGTAATCCTACATTATACACAAAAGAAATTAAAATACTAGAACTACAGAAAGCAAAGAAATTTTTAATAACAAAAATCACCAGCTGAAACATCTGTATAAAAATTTAAAAACGATTGACGCCACTTAACTCCAATGGATTCTGTTTCTCGGAACAGAGTTGTTGCCTCTAGAAAAGATGAGGCCCAGGCAACATGCAGTGTCCTCCTCCTGCTGCAGAGGGCAGTAGAGGACCGGTCGATGAGTGCCTGCTACCGGGAACGGGGCTAGTCCACCCCAGCCAATGTCAAAGGGACAAGTCTTTCTTGCACAGCAGGTTAAATAAAGAGTCCTGTGGCCACAAAGTTTGGGCCTGCTTCCCTCTTCTTCCTGTATGAGGCAATCTTTAAAGAGCAAGAGCTGGTAAAATAAAGATCATCAGCCCGAAAGCTCTGTAAATCCAGAGGTGGTGACGATGAAGGCTCTTGGGGATGGGGGTTGTGAGGGTAAACTCAAGAGGAATTTTTCCTGCTTCCTGTCTGTGCCACCACCTACTTCACACCCACGAGTGATAACTTTGCTCCTCTCTACACACGTAAGATTTTAACCATACCTTCTTTTCTTAGAATATCTCTGCAGGGCTTCGGAGCTTGCCATCCTAAAATGTGCCACTCTGGTATAAGGATTATTTTGAGCTGAGGGCAATTAAGAAGAAGCAGACTCAAGAAAAATCTGCTGCCCTCCTTCTCTCTACCAGGAAGGGCAGGACTATTCCTAATCACCAGAGACAATCCTAGACTCTTATCAACCCAGAAATGGACCAGAGAAATTTATGTAACAAACTTCACTGAAACTACCCATATCTTCCATTGATTTTTCCTCTATATTTATCTCCCCACAACTTGCCTCCCATAGAAGCTCAAAAGTCCCTTTTCTTTGTCTCTCCACTTCTCTACAAATTTAAGACGCTTTAACAGCCCAAGTTCTAACCACCCCTTCGAGTTACCCTTTATCGAGTTCTCCCCTGTGTACATTCAGATGCACACATGCATTAACAAACTTCAGATTGTTTTTTTATGTTAATCTGTCTTCTGCCAGTCTGCTAGACAGAACCCCAGCCAAGGAACCTAAGATGGGTAGAAGAAAAGTTTTTTTACTTTCCTACATCCCCCTCCCATCCTTCATGCCCTTTATGCTAAAAAGAGTTTATCATTATTGTTGTCTAACTTTCTCTCCAAGAACTAGCAGCCCTGCATCCAGGGCAGGCAGGGCACATGGCTCCTGGGTGGAGGGTGCTGGGAGTGCCTGGGGGGCCTATCTGGGGCTGTCTGCCCATGTGCAGTCTATAGAACTGCTGATTTCTCAATGTTGCATTTTTTTAAATTCATTTCTTTCACTTTATTTATTTTCCTTTCACAAGTTGTTATGTACTTTTAGTTACACAAGTGAGTACAAATACATTCCCACAGTAAGTATACTAAATGTTACATGTAGTTAACTCTTTCCCAGAACCCTGAGTCACAGTCCTTTGTCAGAAGGAGCGCCATTACAGTTCACCTTGAACCCTTCCCACTATGCTACTATGTGTGGATATTCATATGGTCATACTTACCAAAATACAGTTTCATTTTGTGGTTGTTGTTAATCATTACTTTACAGAAATGTCATCAAACTGCACCTACTGGTCTGTGACTTCCCTTTTGTTGGTTCAACAGAGGTTTTCAGATGCTGCTCATGCAGCTTCCCAGACCTATGGATCGACCTCACACTCTGCACCTGCCGAGCAAGGTTCTCTCCACGTCACATCGGTCTCACACCCCCCTGTTGATGGATAGTTAGACAGCTTTAACTTTTTTATTGGTATCAATGATGACACCGTGAATAGCTATATATTTGGAAATATGTTGCTACCATAAAATCTAAGAAGTAAAATTTCTGGGCAAAAAGATACACACATTTCAAAGTTTAATGAGGTTTTAAACCTCTCTCAGCCTGGCCTTGGGAACGATGAGCGAGGGGCATCTGAAGTGGAGAAAGGCACAAGGAGCCCGGACGCAAGAGGTCTGGGACAACTCACACTGCCCTGACAGGCAGAGAACGTTCCCTTGGGGGCATCTGAAGTGGGCTACACAATGGATCTTTGAACAGCCTCGGTGGACAAAGGCTAGTCAGACTGACTTAACGAAATTGAGCATGGCCATGACCGCATCAGTAAAGCAGCTGCTAGTCACCAGCAGCAACAGACTCACCTTCCCTCTGGGTTCCACTCTGGGGCTGCAGCACAGCTCCTTCTCTGAATGACAAAGGCAAACCTGAGGAAGTAGAGGTGGACACCCCCTAAGTCCTCCAGAAGAGGGAACAAGAGACTTCTCAGTCTTCTGTTCAATGAATAGCTGATGGATGGACAACATGCAATGATCCAAGCTCAGTGAATACAAGCTGCTGAACCATGAGACCCTAAATCAGAGTACATAGAACCCGTGCACACAGCTTAGTACAGCCCATCCAACTCGTGTCCAGTGATTGAATGAACTATTACACATGATGAACCAAGCCATTGTAAAACTAACTCAACTGTCGAGATGATCAGCTGCACACACAATGGGATGGCAGTTGGTCCCTGATGATGACTCAGATGTGGCCATTTTGAGCCAGGATAGGAGGGGCTCCTTGTCTGTAACTGTATCTTCCAAATGCGTACCCTCCATAACTACTGTTATGTGCCAACGATAGAAGTATGACAGTGGGCAAGCACAAACCATAACTGAAAAAATTATGGACTGGCATCCTAGTCACACAAAGGTGAATGGTTTAGACAAAAGACACAATTTCAAATAAGCCCAATACTAGCCGTCATCAGAGATCAAGGAGATGGTGGATGTGGGAGTTTAACCATGACCAAGAGTCCGTAGTTGAGGTAAAGAGCATTCTGGGCAATCTTTGCCACTGGTATCTGCTGGTCATATAAAGAAGACTGGGCTCAGGGATGTCCTCCCAACACCAGCACAAAGGACAGAATATACAAACTGCTCTGGACTCCCCAATACCTACTTGGCATACCGCCATTACTGTTTTTGAATTACTGTGAGTGAGGCTAGGAAAAATTCCAGGTGCACCAATTCACCAAATATAAACCCAGAAACTTAAATCTAGTCCAATGAAGACCTTCCTTTCATTGCTTCCTGCTTAACTGCACCATCTGAAAGATTGGCCAAAGTTCAGAAATAGTCCTGAAGAAGATTTTGGCCTGGATTCCTCTGATAAAACCCTAAAGCTCACATTCCACCACTTTTCATAGTAGTAGGCTTATTATCAAAGGAGAGAGCATCTTCATTTTATTTTTATTTTATTTATTTTTAGAAAGAGGAGAAGGGAGGCAGAAAGAGGGAGAAACATCAATGCGTGGTTGCCTTTCACGTGGCCCCTACTGGGGATCCAGCCCGCATCCCAGGCATGTGCCCTGCCTGGGAATCGAACCAGCAACCCTTTGGTTTGCAGACTGTGCTCAATCCACTGAGCTACCCCAGCCAGGGCAAGAGAGAGCATCTTTAGTAGCCTGGTTGTGCTCTGCAGTGTCTCATAAATGTAAATCCTCAGTACAGTTATTAGAACCTGGGGCCCACCTCTAGCCAGAATCATCAGCCTGCTTTCATGGTTTCCTTTTTTTTTTTTTTTTTTTATCCAGAGGAAGGCTGTTGTAACAACCAAAAATAAAACATTTATTTGCTGGTGCAAGGCAACCTGTCTGACCTTGCTCAGGACAAGGAAGCTGCCCAGGTTACTGAAACCAAGAGACTTATAACTCTTTTCATAGAATCCCTTCGCTCTAAAAATAAGGATGTGGCAGCATGAAGCTACAATCTTTTCCAAGTGTGTGAGGCTAAACTGCTTTTCAGTTGCATTGACCAGCGCTCTCTCTCTTCAAAACTGAGCCAGCGGTTTAGGTTGAAATCACTGGTCTTGGGCCAAATTGGCTCTTTTCAGGATGATCCTGGCTGTGGGTAGGGCCAAAATGCCTGGAGTACGGACCCATGTTGGAACAGAGCACAACACCGTCCTGATGCTGACCAGCCAGCTGCTCAGCTGCCAGATCAGGGACATGTGTAGGACCTTATGGGTGGACTGCCCCAGGTGACCACCATCAGCTATGCTAGTTTGATACTGACCTATAAATTATCCACAGGAGTGATAATACAAATGGATTTGGGGACTAACTGTTGGGATCCTGGCATCAGCAAGACCATAGCACTGCGCATGTGCAACAACCCTGTCGCCAATAAGCTCCCCGTTGCCCATAAAAGGCATATAGTCCCTAGAGCAAGGGGACCAATCAGTAAGACCCACAACTCCACCAAGCTTCTCCAGCAACGCCCCTCAGCCAACCAGTATATGTACCCGCGATCCTCAAATAAAATTTGCAGCTTGATCAGAATCCTGTCTTGCTGCCATTCTTCGCGCCTCCTGTCCCTCTCACTCCTTCACTAACAGGTCTACCCCAGTTGACTGCCCTGCTGGCTGGGGCAACTAATTCCAGAAAAATATTCACAAGAAGGGATCATCAGATGGAATTTTTCAAACCCTAGCCTTTGTTTATCAAGATGATCAGTTTAAAACAATTGTAGTAGAATTGACCTTGCTTATTTTGAAGTAGCTTTTTTGTTTGTTTGTTTGTTACAATGGTTAGTTTTTAAAGTTATAATGAATAGTGCCAACGACAATTTCTCAGTTTTAAGAAGCAGGTGCTGATACAGAATAGAGGCTGGCGAACCAAGCCTGCAGGCCACATCGAACCCGCTGCCTCCTGCTTCCGCGTGGCCCTGGGCAGAGAACGGTGTTTGCCTTTGCTAATGATTGGGATGGGGTCAAAAGACGTATAAGGTATTGTGACATGTGCAAATGATGTGAACTTCAATTTTTAGTGTCCATAAGTAAAGTTTTACTAGAATACCACTTCACGCATCAGCTTATCTGTAGCAGCCCTCGTGTTCCAGCTGCAGAGGAATGGCAACAAGGATTCTGTGGCCCCAAAAGTTTGCTGGTCCCCATTGTAGAACACTCACTCACAACTACTCTAATGTTATAAGTCTAACATTGCATGGGTTCTTTATACAAAATACATGAACCAAACCATTCCAATTAGTTTCCTTTTTTATGGATTGGACAAAAAGTTTGGTTTCTTTCATAAGATGGCTCTAGTAGTGCTTAGTTGTCTTTAACTTCAATTGAAACAATTTTGTTAGGTTGTATTGTGATAACTGTAATAGCATGCATTTTTTTTAAATGTATCAAAATTGGCGAATTTTTGTGTAGCTATTTTAATATTGAAGATGGAAGAAAATAAGCAACATTCTGGCATATTATGCTTCAGTATTTCAAAAAAGGTAAAAACACAACTGAAATGCAAAAAAAAGATTTGTGCAGTGTGTGGAGAAGGTGCTGTGACTGACTGAATGTGTCAAAAGTGGTTTGTGGACTTCCGCCAAGATGGCAGCGTAGGTGGACGCACTGCACCACTGCTCACAACCAGAGAGTTTAAACAACGAACTCAATAGCGAAAAATAAACAACCAGAACGGACAGAATCGAACTGAAGGGAAGTCTGACCCCAGGAAGTTGGAGAGGACATACATCCAGGCCGGTAAGCGGGGCAGAACCGAGCGGAGGAGCGGAGTGAGAGGCAGTTTGCCCGGAGGAACTCACCCCGCGAGCGCCTAAACAAAACACGACCCCAAGCAACGGGTGAACCTCGCAGGCCAGCGGCGTAACCGGAGAGGCCAGTGGGAACCAGCAGGGCCGAGACTGGCAGAAAAGGCAGTGGGGAACTGGAGAGCAGAGGGTGATAGGGAGTGGCAGTGAATGGCAGACGCCATTGCTCCCTCCCAGGCCCCACCCCCAGAGGAAACGTCACAAAAAAGCAACCCAGGTTGCCAGGCTCTGACAAACACCTAAGACTCCAACAGGTGCACCGAGATAAAAAAGAATGAAAATGGCCAAAACGAAAGATCAGAACAAGTTACAACTAACGGACGAAGAGATAGCCAAATTAACAGATGCCCAGTTTAAAACACTGGTAATCAGGATGCTCACAAAACTGGAAGAAATAGTTGAACAAATGAACAATACGATAAAGAG
>PVJI01002855.1:76451-136492 GCA_004026765.1 Micronycteris hirsuta
GACCAGAAGGAAGAAATAAGAATTCAAAAAAATGAGGAGGGACTCAGGAACCTCAGAGACATTTGTAAACGACCCAACATCCGGATCATAGGGCTGCCAGAAGGACAAGAGGAACACCAAGAAATTGAACGTATTTTTGAACAGATAATGAACGAGAACTTCCCAAATCTGGCAAAGGAAATAGGCTTCCTGAAAATCCGAGAAACTCAGAGAACCCCAAAGAAGCGGGACCCAAAGAGAAACACACCAAGGCACATCATAATAACATTACCCAAGGTCAAGAACAAGGAAAGAATCTTACAAGCAGCAAGAGAAAAGGAGACAGTTACCTACAAAGGAATTCCCATAAGACTGTCAGCGGATTTCTCTAAGGAGACCTTCCAAGCAAGAAGGGGCTGGGGAGAAATATTTCAAATCACGAAAAGCAAGGACCTACAACCAAGAATAATCTATCCAGCAAAACTGTCATTTAGAATGGAAGGGCAGATAAAGTGCTTCTCAGATAAGGTCAGGTTCAAGGAGTACATCATCATGTAGCCTTTACTATATGAAATGTTAAGGGGTTTTTTATAAGGACTCATGAGAGAAGGCACCAAGTCCAGATCAGCTACCCGGGAACTCAGATCAGCCACAGCCAAGACGCTTGTGAGGGAAGCAAGCAAAAAAGAACCAGAGACATTGAAATTTAGAACAATCTGGCAGTAACCAGAGGGGAGGGGGAAGGGGATAATGGGGACAAGGGTATTCACGAACTGCTATAAAGGACACATGGACAAAACCAAGGGGGAGGGTGGAAGCAAGGGAGGGAGGTGGGTTTGCCTGGGATTGGGGTTGGGGGTAAATGCAGACAACTGTAAGTGAACAACAATAAAATAATTAAAACACATGCACACACACACACACACACACACACACACAGACAGCCCTAAGATCACTTCATGAATAAAGTCAGCACATAAAATAAAATAAAATAAAATAAAAAAAACCAAAAACGTGGTTTGTGAAATTTTATGCTGGAGATTTCTCACTGGACAATGCTCCATGGTTGGGTAGACCATTTGAAGTTGATAGTAATCAAATCAAGACATTAATTGAGAACAACCAATGTTATACCATGCATGCGGAAGAGAGCTGACATATTCAAAATATCCAAGTCAATAAAGTTATTGGTAAAAAAGAAAAATGTGTCTTTTATTTTATGGAGAAAAAATCATATGGTTTTTTGGCCAACCCAATAATATGCTTCAAATAAGCAAGCAGATCTATTCCATGGATTTGATCAAAAAGTGTCTGAAATACGTCCAGGGAAGGGTTAAGAAGAGAGGGTGTTTAGAATCCTGTACTGGACTATTTACCAGGTGGCACTGCTCCCAAAGTTGTTCTGACCTGTTCTGATAGGATGCATCAAGAAAAAATTGTTACAAAAATAGCTCTGAGTCAAAATAAATGTTTAAATTGACAAAATTGTTAACACATAGTGACAAAACTTTTCATATAAGTTGATAAGTTGCCCTCCAGAAAACAGTACAATTTACAATTCCACGTATAGTATATAATATGTGCTTGTATATCTCCATTTCCCCACACCCATGCCAACTTGCATTTTACCAATCTGAATGGTGAAAAGTAATGTCTTTAAATTTGTAGTTTCCTGTTCACTAGTGACAAGGAGTATCATTTCATGCTTATTGGTCAGTTTACATTTTTTTTACTCTATATATTGCCCATTAATATTTTTGGCTTATTGAAAAATATCTCTTACTATCTTTTAACTTGTATTTCCCTGATTGCTAGAGAGGTTAAGTATTGCTTAATATTTATCTGTTATTTTTACTTCTTATTCTGTGGATTGCCTGTTTGTAGCCTTTCCCAATTTTTCTACTGTGCTGCTTGTCTTGTTCTTATTAATATTGAATTCTTAAGATAAACTATTGTTTAGAGGTCTCACAGTGCAATCAGTTTTCATAAGGCAAACATAACTTGGTGCAACAATCTAAATTAAACTCTTGTCCAAGCCAGGCCTGGGGTTGGCATATTGCCCCTTGTCGGTGTTGGACACCTGCAGCAAAGCACAGAAAACGGCCACATGATAAATTAGTTATCTTCTCCAGCAAATGCCACATGCCTCTTCTTTCCTCTTCTAAATAAGCTGTTCAAAAAAAGGAGAAAATTGATCATTAAAAATAGCTGCTGGCTTTATCAGCAGCTATCAATAATAGTCAAAGTCAGTTTGGGGCTCAGACAACAGCATGTACTGAGCATCCTCCGGGTGTGCAGTCATGCTGACGATTCCTTAAGAAGGTAGCAGAGGATGTTCTAGACCTTCCTGGTGGTGGGAGGGATGGGTAGCAGTGGTGCTAAGCAAGACCAGACCCGCCCTCCACGGGAAAAGATCCTAGAACAGGTCCAAGCTAAAGCCCTCAAAGATTGCCATGGTCGATCCAGAAAACAAGGATCTGTCGACAAATCCAAAGGGCAGGAACAGGGCCAAAGATAGGAGACAAGCCATGATTTAGGGCAGGGATGGACCTGGGAAGGCAGCTGAGGAGAAGTTTGGAGAGTGAGGTGAGGTGAGAAATGCATCTAGACTGGAACCTTAGGGAGCCCTATTTTAAGGCAGGGCACAGTCAAGAGATCCAGAGAAGGTGCAAACAAGCCGCCAGAGAGAGAGAGAAAGAAAATTAGGAATGAGCCAAGAAAGAAGCAGTTTGAAGAAGGCAGGGGTGGTGTGGAGGGTAATGAAGAGAAGGGCACAGTGGGGGAAGAGAGAGAAGCCCTCCAAATGTGCAATGAAGTCATGGGTTACCTCCATGAGATGGTTTCAGTCAAAGGAGGGAGGCAGACAAGAGATTGCAGGAGAGGCTTTCTTTTTCCTTCTCCCTCTTGCAGGGCTCACTGTCTGGCCCTGATTAGCCCAGCTATGGGCCCCGAGGCTTGTGGGTTGCAAAATACATTAGGAGCTCCTTCTATACCAGCTGGTCTGTTAGCAACGGTCTCCTTCCTGTGTCTGAAGTCCACAGAAGCAAACAGTGCTCACCTCCTCCCCCAGAAGGTGTGGTCAGACTACTTGGCAGTCCTTTCCCTCAGGTCCCAAGTTTCTAGATGTCACTTGTGCCCCATACTAGCGAAATGGGTGCTGACCTCCTTCAGCTATCTCCTGCCAGCTCCCTTCCTTGGAACTGGTTTTTTCTTCCCTATATTAGCTTAGGCAAGCAACCAAGAGTCATTGCCATCTTCTGGAAGCCCTGATTTCATGCGACCTGAGGTATGGTAAGATCAGACATGTCAGCATGTCCCCTTGCAGTGGGGATTTGGTGCTGTGATCCCATTGGTTCTTGTCAAGCCCCTTCCCCAGACCACCACTGCCCCTTGCCAGCTTAGTCTTTTCCCTGCCCCCTTTCCCTGCGCCTTGGGAGTCGCAGTCAAACGCATGCATTCACACTTTGCTCCGAGGTGCTGTCTTAACTGGCCTTTCTGTGGGCCTTGATGCCTCTGCCAAGAGTCCTTTTATCTCTCCTTTTTTTTAATAATGTGAACAGACATATCAACACATTTGTCTCAATCAGAGTCAACAGAGAAAATTCGAACACTTAACAGAGTAAATATGAGAGCTGTCTCCAGGCTGCAATAATCTCCTGACTGAAACTCAGACGGAACCAGCCACCCCTCCTCTCCCTCCCACCGCGTCCTCCCCACCACAGCTTGTCACTCCTGGACCCCGACGATACCCCCAATGAATAAACAATCAGGCTTGAAGCAAGTTTCTGGACCAGCTGAGCCTACACGGCCTGTGGCCTGCTCTGTGATGAATGAGCAGGGATCTTGGAAAACACTGTCCATCGTATGTCATCCAGGGAACAATTTCTTGGTGTCGACTTTTGAAAAAAGAGATTTCCAAGAGGGATTTTAAAAACCCCACAAGATATCACCGCACTACTTCAGTTTTGTAGAATCCTTTGATGTGCTCAGATGAAAGAAACAGTCCTGTGCAATTAATCTCAGCCCGGGGCCAGTCCCCTAAGGCCTGGTGGGTATTGGACCAAGCCTGATGGATGTATGAGAGGCAGCATGGGTCATCCCAGACCTGTTCGCAGCCAGCCCCAAGGACAGTTAGATGAACCTGTGTCTCTTGTCAGCTCTCTGCACAAACAGGGCAGAAATGAAATCCTAACCAGGGGCTCTGCTGATAGCCTGAATACACAGAAAGGATAGGATCGTTTCAACCCAGCGAAACTGCTGATCTGTGTCAGACTCTCCACTGGGACTGGAGATGGATGCAGCTTGGAGCAGATGCAGTGTATGTACCTCTACTGATATTATTCTGTGCAGATGCGCACATTTGCTCCCAGCCCAGACCCCTCCTTCCTCCCTCAGGCACTTGATTCCAGAAGAATCGCCAGGAATGGTCAGCTCATCTATCTAAACAACAGTATCTCCAAGAAATGATGTTGGACCTTTTTCCTCAAAGTGTGGATGTTGCTGAGCACCTTTAATGGTCGGAGTCTATCTTCTTCTTCAGGTCCCGAGTACTGAACTGTTATTGTCCTATCTCATAATTCTTGGTGGGTATAAGATACAATATTACACAGAAATACAGAGAACATGGCCCAGGCAGTCTGTCTTACTAAGCCACACTAAACTATACACTTCCACATCCGTTCTTACCATCTCAATGAGCACAGCATCAGGGTCAAAGATAAACCAATTACTTTCTGAGTTGCCTGGGCCAGAGGCTCATTAGTGGGAAAAAATTGGTTCTAGCGATGACAAAGAACACGCCGCCCACTGCCCACAGGTAACAGCTGCCAAGCGTCAGAGCAGCCCAGTAGGAGGCAGAGGGAACATCGAGCCTCGATCCTGATTGTGTCCCAGGGTCACTCTGGGACTTTGTTCTCTGTCGGCCTCACCTTCCTCCTCTGTGGAATGAGAACGCTGGCTGCCTCCCACGGAGGGCCAGGTTGAGGAGTCCCTAATGAGGGACTTGGCAGCAGCTGATAGCTGTCCTGTGGGGAACAGCATGTCCTGGTTAGCCCACACCCCCCTCCCTGCAGAGGTATCAGCGGCTCACAGCAGGCAGCTCAGAGAATACAGACGGCCACGGATCTGTCAGCTTTGGGCAGCCTCCTGCGTGGTCTGAGGGCCACTCACTGTATTCTCACTGCTCACAACAACATAATGCCTGCACATCTATTGCCTCCAATGATAAGTAATGTACTTAAAATCCTTGATATAAGCCAGACATTGTCACCTCATTGCCAGCTCACCAAACATAGTGGCGTTCGTGCTATTAATACTGCTGAGGCTTTGTGTGGAGTTTGTTTTTGATTTAGAGGGCTTATGGAGAGGCTCGTGGCCAATGGAAGTGAGTGCAATGAGTGGTCCATGAAGACTTTTGCCTGCCCGAGAAGTGGGAAAAGTTCAGCTGCATGTCAGTCTTTTTAAAAATGTTTTTACTCAAGTATAGTTGATATATAATCTTATATTGGTGATATTAGTTTCAGGTGTATGACATAGTGATTCGATATTTTTATACATTTCAATGTGATCACTTCATTAATTCTAGTAATCCTCTATCACTGGATAAACTTATCACAATATTATTTTTTTAAAAGATTTTATTTATTCATTTTCAGAGAGAGGGGAAGGAGATAGAGAGGGAGAGAAACAGCAATGTATGGTTGCCTCTCACATGGCCCTCACTGGGGACCCGGCCTGCAACCCAGGCATGTGCCCCGACTGGGAATCGAACCGGGACCACTTGGTTCCCAGCCCGCGCTCAATCCACTGAGCTACACCAGCCAGGCAACAATATTATTAACTATATTCTCCTTCCCCCTTTCACCAATCCCCTACCCCTGCTCTTCTGGTAAAACTTCCCTTTGGTCTCTGTTTCTATATGTCTGGTTTTTGTTTTGTTTTGTTTCTAAAGACAAAATAAATTTTATTTTTATTGCATATCAGAACTAAAAGAAATAGATGTTATTTCTCATCTACTTTTAAAAACATTGACAAACAAATAAACAAACAAAACAAATAAACAAAACAAAAAAAACCAACCATACTACAAAGAGGAATGTTTTACTGTTTTGATATGTTTGGTTTGTTTATTTGTTTATTTTGGTTTTTAGATTCCACATATAAGTGAAACCATATGGTATCTGTCTTTTTCTGCTTACTTATTTCACTTAGCATAACACCCTCCAGATCCATCCATGCTGTCGCAAATGGCGAGATTTCATGCTTTCTTGTGGCTGCATAATATTCCATTGTGTATGCACCACATCTTATCCACTCATCTACTGACGGGCACCGAGGCTACTTTCATAGCTTGGCTATTAGAAATAATGCTGCAATGAACAGAGTGGTGAATATAGCTTTTGAAATTACTGTTTTCGTTTTCTTTGGATAAATACCCAGAAGTGGAATTGCTGGATTATACAGTATATCTATTTTTAGTTTTTTGAAGAATCCCCATACCGTTTTTCATAGGTTTGCACCAGTTTGCCTTCCCACCAACAGTGCACAAGGGTTCTCTCCTCTCTACCTCTCACAAACACATGTTGTTTCTTGACTTTTTTAGTAGCCATTCTGACTGGTATTAGGTGGTATCTCATTGCGATTTGATTTGCATTTCCCTTGTGATTAGTGATGTTGAGCACATTTTCACATATCTGTTGGCAATCTGTTTGTCCTCTAGAGAAATGTCTTTGCATGTCTTCTGTCCATTTTTCAATCAAAAGAGTATAGTACTGGCACAAGAACAGACACGTAGACCAATGGAAGAAAATAGACAGCCTAGAAATAAACCCTCGCTTATCTGGCCAACTAATCTGTTACAAAGGAGGTCAAAATAAACCCTGGAGTAATGACAGTGTCTCATTACCACTTGTAAGTGGTAATGAGAAAACTGGACAGACACATGCAAAATAATGAAATTGGACCATTCTCTTGCACCATATACAAAAATAAGTTCAAATAAGCCTTCCTTAAAGGTAAGGCATGACACCATAAAGCTTCTAGAGGAAAACATAGGAAGCAAACTATTTGACATCAGTATAAGAAGGAGCTTATTTTGGATATGTCCTTCTTTTGGGTAAAACTGGACCTGACTTGCACCCAGCCTGTGGAACCTGCCCAAAGCATTCAATAATGAATTGCATTCTGATTATAAGAGTCTTGCCTCTGGCAGCTCACTACCTCCTTCCTCCTTTCCTTCCCTGTTCCTTCTCCTTCAGAAACAACAGTGGCAGCCACTCAATTCTGGAAACCAAAAATGTATGATGAGCTCTTGATTCATAGTGATTATTAGAAGTAAGGGTGAGGTTACTTTCACTCTATTTATGACTACCTGGTCAGCGACCCAGGAATGACAAGTCCCGCCCTGCAATCGCTTCTACTTCCTACAGCGAGATTCTAGGAGGGTACATGCAAGGAGCAATTGCAGAATGAGAATCAAAAACCAACTTATTTTTTAAAGTAACTTAATTTATTTTTTTAAAGATTTTATTTATTTATTTTAGAGAGAGAGGAAGGGGGAGAGAAAGAGAAGGTGAGAAACATCAATTGGTTGCCCGTTGCACTCACCCCAGCTGGGGACCAGGCCTGCAACCCAGGCTTGTGCCCTGATTGGGAATCGAACTGGCAACGTTTAGCTTTGTGGGATGCCACTCAATCCACTGAGTCACACTGGAGGGCAAAAGAACCAACCTATTAATAGCTTTCAAATGCCTAAGATTCTGGCTGAACCAGAATAGGTAGATTCTGCTTCAGAACTTAACAGGACACACTACTACCCCTAAACTTGAATCTAGGGACCAACAAGCACAAATGTGCTTATGGAGGAAAAAAGAGATGAATGACCTTCAGGGCCCCCCAGGGTTGAACCATCCCACTCCTTGGTCTCAACATGAAAGAGAAAGAAGTGACAGTTTACCAATTCTACACAATAAGGTGAACGAAAAAGAACAAGAGAGAGCTGGGGTGCCCAAAGATGGTACCTTTCCAGGCACATCGTCCCCACCCACCAGTAATTATCTTGGACTCTATACCATCATCAGATTAGCAAGTCTTCAGCCACAAAGAGGTGGACACAGGTCAGTGCTCTAGAGTTGGGTGGAGAGACAGCAGTGCTTCCTCCCTTACAGTGAGCATCATCTTTGGTGCTGTCATCAAGACTACACAAACATTCCCGTGTCCAGGCAGCCATTCTCAGGAACTACTGCTACTTACTGTGCTTCTCCTGTGTGTTAGATGACCTTTAGTCCCGGCCCCTCTCAGGAGTCAGGCTGATACCTTCCATCTCTAGTCCCTTCGAGAGGAAAACTGATACCACGTGGCCCCAAACTCCCATTATAAGTCACATTGTTGACTATCTAACAGCTAGAGCCTCTGAACAAAAACATACACTCCTGTTAGGCAGGAAATTCCAAGGGCCTATAGCTCACCGTCCAGTGGCCGGGGGAAAGGCCAAAGTTCTCTTTACTACACAGGCAGGTTAGAGTGGTCCCAGGTCAACAGCAGCCCCTGGCACCCAGCGTCTTCACTTTAGAGCAGCAGAATTAAGGTCAAGCAATAAACTCATAATTAAAATTAACCAAACACTTAAGAAATTGTCGTCGTGTGTGACAGTCGATGGAAACAAACAATAGACTTCTAAAGGCTGCAAATATTGGGACTGCCAGACTCAGATATGGAATAGCTAAATAGAAAATATTTAAATGAATAAATAAATACATTTGAAATATGAACAGAAACCAAGAAACTATAAGGAATAATAGGCACATTTGAAAAAGCATCAAATGGAATTTGTAAAAATAAAAAGGAAATTAGTACCCTGGAAAATAGAGGTGAAGAAATTGTCCAGACTGCAGCACAGAGAGACAAGTACATGGAAAGTAGGAACGAGAAGATGAGAGACGTGCAGGATAGATTAGAAGTCTAAACGGTTTTAACGGTATCCGGGATGTGTTTTAATCAGGTACGGTAAGAAATGCAGACACAAAAGGACTGACGCAAAGGGAGATGTTGTTGTACTCACAGATCCCTACAAAAGGAGGTGCAGCAGGCCACGGAGGACCTGCCCGGAAAGCACCAGGGTGGGTCAGGAGCTAGAGAAAGTGAGGGGAAAGTGTAGGCAAGGGCCTATGTTGTGATTCCCTTGGGAAGGAAAGGGCTTAGGATTGGCTGCTTTAAGTAATTTCAGTGGGCTCTGGAGTGTAGGCGCTGCCCCTAGTCGTCTGGAGCCTGGCCCTGGGGTGAGTCGTGCAGGGGGATATTGGCCCTGAGTATGGGAGCCCAATACAGGAGCTGGTGGGGTGGGTGGGCTCTGGACTGGGGCTTGGTAAGCCCACAAAAGGCATGCTCCTGGGTGAGTTATTTATCATATCTAAGAATCGGCTGGCCCTGAGAGGAGCAGTTTCTCCAGGGTCAGGGTCGGCAAAGCTCCCAGGTGTCAAAGCATTAAGAAATACAAAGAATAAAAAGCATGATTAATACACTAGTGTATGTCTAATGTGAGTCTGGGAAAAGAGAAGAGAGGAAATGGAAAAGAGACAATATTGGAAGAAGTAGCAACTGGAAATTTTCCAGAACTGATCATAGTTATGCATCCACAAATCCAGAAAACACAGCATCTCCCCAAATACAAAGAAATCCCCACCTAGATACACTGCAGTGGAAAAGAACCAGAAAGACAAGAGAATGTATTAAAACGTAGCCAGAGAGAACCGATAGATAATTTTCCAAGTGATGGCAGTTGGAGAGCAGATTTCTTACCAGTACAATGAGTAGATAGAAGAGCTGTACTTAGAGCCGTACTCCCAGTAAAACCATCGTTCAGAAATAAGAGTGGGGTCCTGGCTCCAGATAAGATGGAATACACACACCTAGCTCTGTCGCTGCTCTGTCGCTGTTACTGAATGTGACGAGAAACCACGGACAGGATACAAGGAGCAGCTGTCTGAGGACTCTGAAATCCAAATGACAGATAACAGGGAAACTGCGGAAGGAGACCAAGACTTTTTTTTTTTTAAAGATTTTATTTCAGAGAGAGGAGAAGGGAGGGAGAAAGAGCAGTGTATGGTTGTCTCTCACATGGCCCTCATTGGGGACCTGGCCTGCAACCCAGGCATGTGCCCCAACTGGGAATCGAACCAGGACCCTCTGGTTCCCAGCCCGCGCTCAATCCACTGAGCTACACCAGCCGGGCTCAAGATTTTTAAAACTGAACTGGCAGTGAACTTCACTTTTTTTTTCCCTTTCCAGTATCACCAGGCCTGGACTCAAAAGCAGCCCAAAGCTGGGGGAGGAGCAGAAGAGCTCCAAGAGAGCCCCCTCTTCCTGGTCTGAGGAGTAGAAAAGGGAATCGTAAAGGTCTCATAGAATAGGGGGAAACCCACTTCTTTTTGTTGTTCTTGTTAAAATTTTCTAAATTAAATTTATCGGGGTCACGTTGATGAACAACATTACATAGGTTTCAGGTACGGTGCACAGTTTTCTAATACATCGCCTGTATATTGCGCTGTGCGCTCACCACCCATCACCGCACGTTTGCCACCCTGTCTCCGTTCATGCTCTTTTTGTCTCTTTTCCGTTCCCTCTCAGCCCAGCCCCGGGGCGGCACCGCAGCGCGGCGCGCTGGTAGTAGCAGCCAGACGGGCACTGCAGTTCCTGGGGGGAGGGGTCTTTCTGTCGGACCAGAGGAAGAAGACAGGGTGAAATAGGGTGAATTTCTCTCTCCCTTTCTCTCTCTCTCTCTCCCTTCCTCCTGCCATTGCGTGGCCTTTGGGCCTTGGATGGAGATGCAGTAAAGGGAAGTACACAGCACAAGTAGGAATATAAGAGGCCAGATTTCTGGCCAGAAGACTAGGCGTGAGGACCCCAATCGCTGGAAAGTATTAGAAAGCTCATGAAAAAGAAAGAGCACAGAAGAGAGAGCCCATAAAGTTGTAATCCACATGGATTAAGGACTCAAACCTGAAAGGTCAAACCTCAAACCTATTAGAAGAAAACAAACAATATATTATTCGAATAAAATAAACTGAACCATTTTTATTTTAAAAGCAAGGAAAGAAAAACACATCAGTAATGAATGGATAAAACAATTATGGGACATTTACACAATGGAATACTACCGACTGTAAAAAAGAAGAAAATTTTACCCTTTGTGACAGTGTGGATGGACCTGGAGAACATTACACTAAGTGAATAAGCCAATCAGAGAAATACAAGTACCACATGATTTCACTCCTGTGTGGAATCTAATGCATGAACTGAACTAACAAGCAAAATAAAGACAGACTCATAGATAGAGAGCAGGCTGACAGGCAAATTGAGGGGGGCGGTTAAGGGGTGGAGGGACTGAGCAAAAAGGAAAAAGGTCTCATGGACGTGGACAACAGTGTGGTGACTGCTGGAAGAGGGGGTATAAAGGGACTAAATGGTAATGGAAAAATACAATTAAAAGTGATTCATTTATTTAAGTCACATAAAAAAAAGAAAAACACAAAATTTGCCACAGTGTTTACCTCAGAGGATAGAGAATAGGCATAAGGTTAGAGTAATTTCACTAGTGTTTGTTATATTATTTATGCCTTATAGATTATGTCGTAGTCATACCATTTTGATGTATTACATATATATAAAATATAATACAGAAAATAAAATACAAAAGTTATACTATGTAACAAAATCTCAAATATGTTTAAAAATATATATATTTATAAATGCAAAGAAAAACAGCCTGGAAGAAAAAAATATCAGAACGTTAGCAGTGGCTATTTCTGAGTTGTAGAGTTTGGATATGTTTTTTCTGTTTGTATAATCGTATGTTTTCTATAATAAATGTGCGATGCTTTATAAGTAGACAAATTTGCTTCTTTTTATCTTGAACACATACGGAATTTGACTTGCTGTACTCAGTTATTCCCCAAACTCTCTATTTATCTCTGCACTGCCTCAGTACCAACCTTAAAAAGGACCCATCTCTATTCTCTATAACAGGTGCCACAGATGACTTTTCATGTTTTAAATAATCATAACAGTAAAAATGATAGCTGACATTTATTAAGCACCTCCTATGTGTTCTTATGTGTTAAGTAGTTAGTGAATAAATTCAGTTAATCCTTACAAAACCCCAAGAGTTAGGTAGTCATTTTCTCATTTTGCAAATACAGAAGAGGAGGTCCAGCACTCACTTAAGTAATTTGGTCAAACTGCCTGTCCAAACCCACACAGCTAAGGAGGTGCTTTCCATCACCAGCAAAGAGGGAAGCAACAATTCCACATTTCACGTCTAAGTGCCATTCTAGGGCTGATTTTCTCAGAAATAACTTGGTGAGATTATCCTACATACCAGCAAAAAGTGGGGAGAGGACTCTCGGAAACATTTATTAGATTTCCTGGTCTAATAAATTGAAAAGAGCAGTTGTAATTACTACCGATGACAGAACTTCCTGGGCAAAATCACTATCTGTCTCAATGAGCAGTGTTTGGCTATTCTCAGTGTAATCAAGACAAGCAGAAACCTGGATGACATCAGCAGTGGTCGGAGACAAAAGAGCCCTCGGCTTCACTGGGCCCTGGGGACTCCTGCAATTTGGTTCACCTTCAAAGAAAAGGACTTAAAATTCATTAGCTGTGCTATTGACTGCTAGAGAAAGTTTCTGAGACTATTTCCCTCACTCCCCGTGTGCGTATGTATTTTATCTTTCATGTTGACACAACCATTGTACTTGTCAAATACAAAGGGGAATAGATGCTATTGATTTCGCTCAGCAACATCATGCTGACACACTGAGGCCATACCAGTCCACAGATGTTTTTCAACCAAAAGTGGCCTGAGTCATCACCAAGCAGCTTATTTAATTTGATTCTCATAAAATCCCCAAACTCCCTTCCTTAAAAAAAAAAAAGTTTATGTAGTTTTATTTTAAGAAAGTAAGCATCTTATTGGTAAACCCAAGATCTCAAATCCATGATGGCAGTAAAATGAGGGTGTATTTGTCAGGGCTAGCCCGAGAAGCCAGAGTCCGGGTGTGAGCAGGCCCAGAGTGACCACGGAGGCGGATGGCTTGGGTCAGCTGCCAACATGGGCAGAGCCACGCCCCAGTGCAGTAGGTGAGGAGAGAGGATAGTCAAGGCAGAGAAAACATCAACAAAGGAGCCCAGTGTAATTACAAGACCCTTTCAAGATGGAAGAGGAAATAGGAAGAGGAAACCAGAAAGATGCAGCATGAGCTGGACTCTGCCTGATGGTGCTGGCTTTAAAGACCGAGGAAGCATCATGAGCCAAGGAGAGGGGGCAGCCTGTAGAAGCTATAAAAGCAAAAAGTGGGTTTTCTGAACTGATTGCTAGACTTGCCTACAAACATTATTCACTTTATCTCATGAGCCATGTCCACAGCCCCTCATAACAAGCACTCTCCATTATTCTATTCCCTGTGCTTTCCTTTATTTCTTTTTCTTCAAATAGAGCAGAACGTAAAGGTCTTGGTGCAGCTGTTGGCACATGCCTAGCTTGTGCCGCGGGGACCCAGAGAAACTCAGCATATCCTTGGCCGTGTGCTAGACTGCAAAACCCAGCACGCCCTCCACTATTTTATTCCTCTGACTTTGAAGAACCTTGAACCATATAAAAGTACTTTCTCATACAGCAAATATTTATTGCACTTCCATCATGTTTTAGGCATTATGCTTGTTGCTGAGGATCGAATGATGAACAAATAGAGATTGTCCTTGTCCCCGGGAAACTATGGAGGGAAAGGAATAGTGAACAATTAATTACCTAAAAAATAAAAGCAAGTACTTAAATAGGCATGGTTTTAAGGACTTAACACACATTAACATTTTATCTTCCCAGCAATCCTAAAGGTTGTTATTATTTGTGTCTCCATTTTATAGTTGAGAAAAATGAAGTTCAGAGCAGTTAAGTAACTTGCCCAAGTTTGTCTACCCAACTAGCAAAGGAGCTAGGATTCAAACCAGGATTTAAATTTTGTGTTCTCAGTTTTTTAAATGTATTATTTTTGTGATACTACAAATACATACATTCCCCATACTAGCCATTTTTCTTCTGCAGCAAGATCTATTTTATCTAGAGTGACAGTTCAGAATTAATATTGGTGAAAAGCAGGACAAAGAAAAAATAATCAGGGTCAAAAGCTGACACCAAGCCCAGAAGCCCAATGTAGTTTGGGGCAAACCTGTTGTGGTCCTAGAAATGAACACCAGTCCTGGATCCCACTAACCAGACACTGAAGCTCTCTGCCATCTGCAATGGCCTCCCCCAGAGAAGTGTGACTGCTCTGCAGGCCGCAGTTCTGGATGAGCGTACTCGGATCCCTGACCTTATCAAAATCAGATCCCGCCCATCACATTCTCTCCTAGTGCAAGAACTGGGACCTCAGCCTGAGACGTCGCCTACAAGCAAAGGAGACCACATTAACAGCATGAGATCACTAAGAACCCTGCTCTCAGCCAAAAGACACTTCCTCTCCTCTCCAAACTCAAAAATGTCCAGCTCCATGGTGGGCATTGCCCAAAAGCATCAGCTGCAGGAGAAGTTTGAAGTATGACTGTGAGAGCCCCTCCCTTTGTATAGGACTTTTCCCCTGAGGATATCTCACTCATTCAGTCTGCAGAATACACCAGCAGATCTAAGAAGGAAAGAAAGAAAAAAGTGAGACCCTCCTAAACTCTCTAGCACCTACCTACTAAGACAACCCAACTGTGTCTCTATAAAAAAATATATGTATATATGAACATAGAGGATAGAATCAAAACTGTATGACCAGATAGAGCTTTGTCCCCAACTTTCTGTGAAAAAGCCCAGAATGGGTAGACTGGACCCTATTTCAGAGGGTCTCACTTTGACTAGCTTGGTTAGCCTAAGCAGCTTCAGTCAAAACCATTGGAGTGGCTTCCTTGTTCCACTATCTCTAGGCCCATACCCTCTCTTATTCCTGGAGATCTCACCAGCAGTGAGAAGAAACAAGGAAAGATAAACCTGTGGAAAAGCATGCTCCAAAAGGGGGGAGTCTTCCTTTCCTCTAAAGTTCCCTCCACTGCCCTAAAGCTACCTAACTCGAGGTCTTCCTATGGCAGAGAGGAAGAGGCAGCCTCCCAGGGAGCAGAAGGCTCCAGCCTAACCCCTGTGTTGAGTGGGGGAATCCCCAAGGAGACAGCACCAGCTAGACCTCTCCCAGCCAACACCAGGAGCCAGCCTCATGGGAAAGGTTCAGGAAGGAAAAGCCCCCCAAAGTCTCGAACAAAACCAGGAGTGATAACTTTCTTGTTATTTTCTATTTTACTCATGACTTACACAAAATAATAATAAGCTTAGAAATTAAAAACTAAAAAAAATTTAAATACTTAAGACAGTGCCTATTACTAAAATATTTGTTAGATGAGTACATATACTCCCTTCTTCCCACCCAAGAAAAATTGTAAAACTTCCAGAATAGGTTTATGTTCCTGTAACTACACACTGGATCCAAAAACCTAATAAATCTTTGGGCACATTCAGCCTCAAGCTGCCCTGCATTCGAGAGACTAACACCCCATTTGAGAAACTAACAGATGCCTATCTGCTTCTTCTTGCTAAGAGGGCGGGAATGGGTTTTTTGTCCTCATGGAGTGGAGTTGTGTGAGTTCTTTACATATTTTGGAGATCAAACCCTTGTCCAAGGTATCATTGGCAAATATGTTTTCCCATACTGTTGGTTCTCTTTTCATTTTAATAATGTTTTCTTTACAGAAGCTTTTTAATTTGATGAAGTCCCATTTGTTTATTCTTTCTTTTATGTCCCTTGCTTTAGGAGACATATCAGTGAGGATGTTGCTGCGTGGAATGTCTGAGATCTTCCACAATAGCCAGAGGGGAGGGGAGAGGGGACTGTGGGGAGAAGGGTTTTCAGGAACTACTGTAAAGGACACATGGACAAAACCAAGGGGGAGGGTGGGAGCAAGGGAGGGAGGTGGGTTTGCGGGGGGACGGGAGGGTAGAAAATGTAGACAACTGTAATTGAACAACAATAAAGTAATTAAAAAAAAAAAAGAGGGCGGGAATGACCCAACAGTCACTCAGATGCAAGAGTGAAACTTTGCTGTTCTGTCCCGCCACATCTGAGACAAATCCTAAAGAAGTCAGTCTCCAACTCACAGAGCCTAAAAAATGATGCACTTTCCTTTATTTTATTTTATTTTATTTTATTTTATTTTATTTTATTTTATTTTATTTTATTTTATTTTATTGGAATAGCTAAACTTTAGTGAATACTTACTGTGTTCGGGTATTGTTCATACATTTTAACTCATTTAGTTTTCCTGGTGTTAAAAAGGTCAGATCGAATGGGGGAAAAATTGCCTTCTTAGGCAGCAAGTCATGATCTGAGCAGGGCATCAGTAGCTTTACAACACTCTCTTGCTTTAGGGGGCTGTGTCAAGTTCTTGGTGCCACACTTTAAGATAGACTCCACCTGTACTGACAAGACACCCCAGGAAAGGCGATCCCATCCCCTCGGTGAGAGAACAGGCAGGCTGGATGACAGCCACACCAACATCACGCTGACACTGACATTCAAAGAGCATCTTCGCCTGCTTGCTTCATTTTATCCCATTACGCCTACATCCACTTTCTCTATCTCTGCAAAGAAAGAGTTCAAAGGAATTCAAGGCAAAACGCCCACCCCTGATTTATTTATGAAATATGGTCTGTCTCTACTGTAATAGGAAGGGAATTATTTTTTCCTTATCCTGAGGGATATTATTAACATAGTGATAAGTAATGAAAGGCAGCAGCCAGCGTGTGGTAAATTCTTAATAGTTTCAAGTATCCAGCGAGCAGAGTGCCTGCGTGCAGCTGTCATGGGTGAGAGCGTGAAAGTGCTCTGAGAAAGCAGGAGTGGTGGACGCAGAACCAGAGCTGTGTGTGTGAGTGGAGCTCTGCCTGCCGGACTCTGCACACACAGTTTCAGCCTTTCTCATCCAAACAGGCTGGGTTTTCATGCAGAAGTGTTCATGGATTAAAACTGGGAGCAGGTCCCTCTGGGCAGATGAGGGATGCTATCAGAGTCTCCCAATTACAAAATGGCTAAGTGAGAATTAAACCTGGTCCCTGGACCTGTTGGAAAGTTGTGGGCAGGAGATGGCATGTCTCTTACGGCAACCATTGAGTTTGGGGACCAGGAGGTAAAACTGAGCACTGCATTAGATCCATGTTGAAGTGTGCCTAGAGAGTATCCAACATGGCTTATCAGAGCCAAAGGACTGGAAACAAATGTCAGGAGCTGAGATACACAGAAAAAGGGGGATTACCGGCAAGCTGGGGAAATGAGAGTAAAGAGCATCATGTGGGAACAGGTGAAAGAAGAGAGATGATCTGGACAAATACCCAGGGTAGAGGGGTCTAATGCCACAGTAGAAATCTTCTCCCTCCCCCAGTCTTCCTGTATGAGTCTCTCTTAAACAGAGCCTTCTTGTTACATAAGATCATAAGCTCCTTGGGGGTGTCAGTTTTGTCTGATTTCTTCTCTGCTGTGGTGTGGAAGCCTACCACAGTGCCTGACACAGAACAGGCACTCACGGTGTTTGTTAAATAATAAATAAATGGATGAATGAATAGATACAACTATCTAATCATGCTGGATACTGCATAAAGGAAGGAAATATTGATAAGCATTTATTTCAATAAAGCTACATCAATTGTAAGTTTGAGTAACAAAATTTACTGAAGAATTCATTGGAGAGCAGGAAATGAGCTTTCTCTACCACACAACAAATAAATGGATAAATGTGCATTACATATTTATGTTCTTCCCTAAATTCTTTTTCCAATTGTCCTCTCTTTCAGCCGCTCTCCAACACAGCACATAGATGCATCCTTTTTCTATCTTTCTCCCAGTCCTTACTAAGTGCAAAGTAAAAAACAAGACGTTCTCTTTCTTATTTCATACTTTAAAAAAACCACTTCTCTGGTTGGTAACCATGATGTGATCTGAAGAATGCGAGGTGCCACTCCCACACACTGTCTCAGAGCCTCCTGCTCTCTTCCTCCATTTGGGGCTATGCCTGAGCCTTACAGATCTCCAGCCACTGGTGTGTATCCGTGGACCTCTGCTGGAACCTGCTGCCTACTTCTCCAGGATGCAGCTTAAGTCAGGTTACTAATAGATTCAGATGGACATTAATTGATTATGTAAAAGTAGGGTTATTTCAATAAATGCAGACAAGTTTATGAAATTCAATACTCATCTGTTTTTTTTTTAAAATTATCAAACCAAGAATAGAGGAATATTCCTCAATCTAAGAAAGAATATGTATTCTTTAAATCTATAAAAAGATACATTTTTGTTCAACTTTAGAAGCATTATTGCTGAAGTCCAGAATAAAATAAGAATGTCTGCCATCATGCCTACACCAATAGACCTGGCCAATGTAACAAAACAAAATATAAGAATTAGAAAGGAAAACTATCTTTATTTTCAGGTAACATGAATAAAACTACCTTTATTTTCAGGTAACATGATGATCTACCTAGAAAATCCAAGACAATACATGTAAATATTTTATGTAAACTAATGATAAAGTTCTGAGATATTACAGGATATCATCAATATATAAACATGGAATCCTGGCTCGTGTAGCTCAGTGGATTGAGCACAGGCTGAGAACCAAAGTGTTGCTGGTTCGATTCCCAGTCAGGGCACATACCTGGGTTGCCCAGTCAGGGCACGTGCCAGGGCATGTGCCTGGGTTGCCTGTCACTTGGTCCTCACTGGGACCACACATTGATGTTTCCCTCTGTTTCTTCCTCCCTTCCCCTCTCTAAAAATAAATAAACAAAATCTTTAAAAAAATAAACATGGAATATTGCATTCCTATGTACTGGTAAACTAATTATAAAATATGAATTAAAAACATATATATTAGCAACAAAGTTAAACATCAAATAATAGATCTAAAACTTTAAAAAATCTAAAACCGGATAAGTCCAAAACCTATATGAAGAAAATTATTAAAGTTATTGAAGAACATCTTAAAATATCTAACTAACTAAGGAGACCATATCACGTTCATGGGTTGAAAGATGAAATAATGTAACCATTTCAGTTCTTTCTCATTTAATTTACAAGTTCAATGAAATTCCAATCAAAATCCAATGAAGCATTTCATAAAATTTTACAACCTGTTGCTAAATTCTACATACTTGTATAACAGAAAGAATCACTAAAATATGTGTTTTGAGGGACTGTGTAAGTGTGAGGAGTGGGCAGAGGGCTCTCCAGATGAGACACCTGGGACCTGGCCTGACGCTCACAGCTGGCGCAGTGCCGTTGGAAGCTGGCCTGGTGGTCACAGATGGTCCATTATGCTCCTGCAGAACATTCTCATAGAACACCAATCTCAGACAAGGTCACTCTGAGACCATACCAAAGTCAGTCGAGACAAAGCCACTTGATAGTTTTGTCCGAGCCCAGACAAGCATAAGGTCCCTGTGCAATCCACAAGATACCAAGCATGCCTGTTTTAGCTAAAACAAGTGATTGCTACTTCTTTACCAAGTACACTTTGGCCTCACTCTAGCCTGCTCTCCCTATAGATAATATTCACCGAGCTATCAATCCCAGAACTGTCCCCATTTCCTGACAACATCCAATCTAGAGGGAATCCCCTCTCTCTCAGGCCATCCCAGAATCACCCAACAAAAGCCCAGATCCTGCAATAAGTTTTTTTCTCACACTGTCTTATATGAGATGCCACAGAGTTCCCTGACATAAGCTAAACTCGTGCTAAACCTAATTTGTTCAGGCATGCTCCTGGAGGTCTTTGGCTGAAGGATGTTGATAGAGATATTAAAACTTATTTTTAATACTCTGTAAACAATGTGTGGTTGTGACACCCAAATAAACTAAACAGAATTAAATCCCAACCTTATAACATCATACACAAAATAAATTTCAGTTAGATTAATAATCTTGTAGAAAAATATAGGGGAATGTCTTTATGATTTGAGATGATATTATCTTAAACTAAGCACAAAACATGAAAAGATTAACACATTTGGTGACCTTAAAATGAACAATTCTGCATAGCAAGAGACACTATGGTGAAAAGGTAAGCCACAGACCAATACACATAGCCAATAGGAAAATAGTATTCAAACACAAGAAGAATTCCTACAAATTGATTAGAAAAAGATAGACAAGAACTGAAAAACGGACAATACATGAAAAGACAATTTACAAAAGAGAAGATTTGAATAAGTATGAAAATATATTCAACCCAAGTAGTCAGAGGAATTAATACAAATTAAAATAATAAGATACAATAGGTGAGGTTGTGGAACAATGGGGAGTCTTGTATACTACTGGTGGGAATATAAATTGGCACATCCATTTTGAAGAGCAACCTGATAATATCTAGTAAGCTTAAAGACAAGGACACTATACAACCCAGCAATTCCACTACTAGATCTTAGATAAACCTACACAAAGCAATATGGAGAGAGAAGGGCAGAAGAGGGAGAGAGAAGGAGGAGGTGGCAGAGGATGAAAAGGAGAGGAGAGGAGAGAAAGAGAGAGCACACACATGTGAGTGAGAAAGTAAGAGAGGGAATGAGGTAGAGAAAAAAGGAGAGAGGAAAAGATTCCTACCAGCTTTGGGTATCCACTTTCTTCCCTTCACCTCTAATAGCCATATAATAAATCTCTCCTTTGGACATAACGCAGAATTGCTTTGTATTTTTTGGCCACCAATGTCATGTGGTGGCCAAAAAAGGAAATCAATTTTAATTGATTAATTGTCACAGACTAACAGGAGATAGAAAAATTAATATAACATAATGAAGGAGGGTTTATTTCTCTCCCAAACACTTCTCAAAACACTCTTCCAATATAAGACAGTGCTCTCCCTAAGAGGTATTTGGTTAGATCAATGTCCTACAACTTATTAATACATACTGACTGCTTACCTGAATTTTAACATGGTCACGATTAAAACTGGACAATTCAGTGCCTTTAGGGCTTCTGTTTCCACATTTATAAAATGAGGTTTAATTAAGTGACCCCAAAGTTTCCTTTCAATTCTAAAATTCTGTGGCCGATCCCCAAACTGAGATGATTTATAAGCTAAGTTTAGAAAGCTGCAGCAGGGGTGTCCAACCTACTGCCCGGAGCCTGCAGGTGGTTCAAGATGGCTATAAATGCAACCCAACACAAAATCATAAATTTACTTAAAACATTATGAGATTTTTTTTTTGTGGTTACATGTCACAGTGTATTTAATGTGTGGCTCAAGACAACTCTTCTTCTTCCAGTGTGGCCCAGAGGTGCCAAATGTTTGGACACACCTAAAGTGTACAGTGAGAATCACAGCAAAGTCCTAATAAAACTGACAAAACCTAAGTGTTTGAGACCCTTAATGGAGACACTATAAATCATGAAGGACAACAGACTAAAAAAGTGGGGTCCTGTGACTACTCAACACCTCAGGTGAGACATAAGTTGAGGCACAGACATCCAAAGTGTGGGTTTTAAAATATATTGGACTTCCAGTCAAGAAGGAGGCATTAGGTAAACACAGCTTGCCTCCTTGCACAACCACATCAAAATTACAAGTAAAATATAGAAGAACCATCGCTCAGAACCATCAGAAATTGACTTGAATGGAAGTCTGACAACTACAGAATTAAAGAAACCACATCCATCCAGACTGGTAGGACAGATGGAGATGCAGAATGGGCTGGTCCCATATCCACATGTGGTGGATAAAAATTCAGAAGGGATATGTCAGGATTGAGGGGTCCCAGCCCCATATCAGGCCTCTCACCCCACAGTTCCAGTGCCAGATAAACCCCCATAATTTATGGTAGCAAAAAACAGCATGAATGAGTTAGTGGAAGAAACTGCTGGATTCCCAAGCAGGTTCTCTTATAGGATGCACACACAAACTTACTCAGACTCACTCCCTCTGAGCTTCAGCACCAGGGTAACAGCTTGAAAGGCACCAGTGGCATATGGGGAGGAACTGAAGTGTTTGGTATCAAAGCGAGAGCTGAGAGATAGTTTTCTCACAGACAGAATGGTGGGCAGAGGCCATTGTTCCTTATCTGAAACCTCCTGGCACAATGTCAGGTAGCTGCCCGGCGGGTGCCATGTCTGAGACTCCATCAACCTGGCTAACGCTGTTTTCCCCACCCTGCTGATTCCCTGAGGCTCCACCCCACCCAACTTTTGGGCCCACCCAAGTTGTTAACAGTGGCTTTTCCATATGAATTCCTGGTCTTGGCTCATTCTTCACAACTTCATAAATTCTCTCAAACAAGCAACAGCCAGCCTCAGGGAGGCACCAGCCACCTTACCTCTTGTTAAGTGGCCCCAGACCCTGCACTAGGTTCACAGCAGCCAGTCTAGGTTCACAGCTTGGCTTCACCTCACAACCTCCAAGCCCAGCACAAGTAACAGCCATCCGCAGATTACTTTGTAGCTCATGAAGGGTGGCCCCAGGCAGAACACAGGTGGGGGCTGACCATGGCTTGCACCATCCAGGTGGGAAACCCTGGGGCCAGCACACCCAATGGACAGCTACAGACCACATTGGAGGACCACCACCCTGTCCCTGCATAGCTGACCCTCCACAGAGGGCAGATGTTAGTGGTCAGTGGTAACAGTCAATCCCTGCAGCTGACTGGACTGGGTAAATCCCTCCCATTGACCTGACAACAGCGACCAAATTCCAACTACAAAGAAGAGGGTGTACTCATCCCACACAAAGGGCACACCTCAAGTACCCAGCTTGGGTGATAGGGGAGGCTGTGCCACTGGACTCTATAGGATACCTATTACGTTAGGCCATGCTAACAAGACAGAGAGTCATAACAGCTCTACCTAATACATAAAAACAAAAGCAGAGAGGCTGCCAAAATGAGGAGACAAAGAAACAGGGCCCAAATGAAAGAACAGATCAAAATTTTAGAAAAAGAACTAAACAAATTGAGAGAATAGCAATCTATCAGATGCAGAATTCAAAATACTGGTTATAAGGTTGCTGAAGGAACTTAATGAGGACCTCAACAGCATTAAAAAACCTAGTCAGAAACAAAGGATACACTAATTGAAATAAAGAACAATTTACAGGGAAACAGTAAAGTGGATTAAGCCAAGAATAAAATCAATGATTTGGAACACAAGGAAGCAAAAAACAACCAATAAGAACAAGAAGAAAAAAGAATCCAAAAAAAACAAAGACAGTGCAAGCAGCCTCTGGGACAATTTCAAGCATTTCAACATTCACCTCATAGGGGTGCCAGAAAGAGAAGAGAAAGAGCAAGAAATTGGAAATCTATTTGAAAAAATAATGAAAGAAAACTTCCCCAATTTTTTAAGGAAATAGACACGCAAGTCCGAGAAGCACAGAGAATCCCACATGAGATGGATGCAAGGAGGCCCATTCCAAGACACATCAAAATTAAAATGCCAAAGATTAAAGATAAAGAGAGAATCTTAAAGACAGAAAGAGAAAAGCAGTTATTTACCCACTGGGGAATTCCCATAAGACAGTCAAGTGATTTCTCAAAAGAAACTTTGCAGGCTACAAGGGATTGGCAAGAAATATTCAAAGTCATGAAAAGCAGGGACCTACAGCCAAGATTGCTCTACCCAGCAAAGCTATCATTGAGAATCAAAGGGCAGATAAAGAGCTTCTTGGACAAGAAAAAACTGAAGGAGTTCATCATCACCAAACCATTATAATATGAAACGTTAAAGGGACTTATTTGAGAGAAAGAAGAAGAACAAAACTAGGAACAATAAACTGGCAATAAATACATATCTATTGACAATTTAATCTAAAAAACAAACTAAGCAAACGAAAAGAACAGAGACAGAATCATGGACACAGAAAGTGTTTTTATGGTTGTCAGATGGGAGGGAGGCTTGGGAGAATGGGTGAAGAAGTGAGGGAATTAAGAAGTACAAATTGGTAGTTATAGAACAGCCATGTGAATGTAAGTTCAGTATAAAAAATAGAGCAGCCAAAGAACTTCTACACGTGACCCATAGACATGAACAATGGTGTGGGGATTGCCTGAGGGAGTGGGGGGTGCTGGGTGGAGAGGGGCAAAGGGGAAAAACTGGGACAACTCTAATAGCATAGTCAATAAAATATAATTTAAAAAATAAAATACGTTAACTATTAATTTTTTAAAAGAATTTAATTTTTAGAGACAGTGGAAAGGAGAGAGAGAGAGATTGATGTGCAAGAGAAACATTGATCAGTTGCCTCTCACATGCCCCCAGCTGGGGACCCAGCCCACAGCCAAGGCATGTGTCCTGCCTGGGAATCAAACCTACAACCTTTCAGTTCGCAGGAGAGCACTCAACCCACTAAGCCACCCCAGCCACAGTAATTAATTACTAATTTTTAAAAAAAAACTTCAGAGCCCTATAAACCATGTCCTAGTATAAAATGTTCCAGGTGAGAACCACTCTCCAGTTATAACTTTTTTTTTAGATTTTATTTATCTATTTGCAGAGAGAGGGAAGGGGAGGGAGGAAGAGAGGGAAAGAAACATTGATGTGTGAGTGAAACATCAGTTGATTGCCCCCTGCATGCTTCTAACCAGGGAGTTGGCCCGCAACCCAGGCATGTAACCTGACTGGGAATCAAACCAGTAACCTTTTGGTTCACAGGTCAGTGTTCAATTCATTGAGCCACACCAGCCAGGGCAGCCTGTTATATCTTTACAGACATTTTAAACATGAAGACAATGTGAGTGTCCCTCCTTAGAAAGCACCAGCTGGGTCCTGACCACCAATACAAACTGGGAAATGAGAATACAAAAGGAGAGAAATTATATTGTGTATGGAAGCAATTAATGTATATAATTTATATACATATATAACTAAATACAAATAATATATGCTTAAAATATACTTAAAAATACATACACATTATATAATTTTAAAATTATAGATGCTATAAATTACACTCCATATTTTGCCATGTATAATGCGCACTTTTTTGTCCAAATTTTTGAGGGAAAAATAAGGATGTACATTATACATGGATATAATGATTACATACCATGGGCATAATAATGGGTATAATAATCCTGTGTATAATGTGCATAAAAATGTGGGTGTGCATTATACACTACAAAATATGCTATATTAGACATTTATAGTTTAAATGTATAATTATAATATTATATATAATTTTAAACCAATTCTCTTCAAAGTCCAAGTGCTTAGGGCTATTCACAAGATTGTTTATCATTTTAAAAATCCAAATTTATGAAATTGAGGTGATTTTAGCTTTACTCTTTTTTGCTAAAGCCTGTAGTTCAAGTAAAGTCAAAACCAATTTGGACAGAATACATTTGCTTTACTTCCCAATTGCTCAAACATAGAATTTCAGGTGTGACCAAGTTGTACAGAACGCAGTCTCGAAATATCTTAGCTGGAAAGGAGATCTGAGATGTCTGCCTGTCTGAGGCCCTGTGAGACTATGTGACTATTACACATAAGTTACACTTCAGTAAACCTACAATAAAATGTAACCTTGGCTAAACTTTGGATTAAAAGAGTTAGCAATTGGATCTATCTAGCTTCGGTCTCCCTGCCCCCGAGCCATTTTGCCATAGTTGAGAGAAAGCACCATCGCAGACTAGATGCTTTTTGGGACACTGCTTCAGACTCTTCTTGTGACCCTTGTCCCTTGTGACTCTTGTCCCTTGTGACCCTCCTGTATGTCCTCACTACCTTTTTTCTTCCAGGCCCACATCACTTCTTTGCTGGACTACTGCGATGTCTTCCTGCCTGTCCTTCCTGTGCTGTGTCTTCTTCCCTGGCCCCTCCTCCAGTGTGCTATTGGGACAAGCTCCCGAAAGCACAGCTCAGATCACATTATTCTCTACCAGGAGTAAAGCCTGGGCCCCTCACCCTACGATCTGACTCACTCTTACTTCCTTCTTCACCATTTTACACCCATGGACTCCGCACTCAAGGTATTTCTAACTGCCTTCTCTTTCCCTAGGTATGTTCATTCACGCTATTTCCCACATCTTAAATTTTCCCCAATCTTTACCTTTGAATATTACACAGTCTCCAAATACTCAAATGCCACTTTGTCTGTAACCCTGGATAATCCATCTCTTGTGTCCTCTAAATTTATCTTTCGCTGCGTCTAGTACTTAGCGTATTATGTGTTATTACAGTGAGTCTGTCACCCTATGAGAAAGGTCTGGCTATCATCAATGTCTATGTTGTATCTAGGTAATTATTGATCAGATAATTTACTTCATGTCCTTCTCAGTAGATGACTTTATATCCTACATGCCTTGGAAAACAGAAGTCATAAAATAACTACCCCAACTTCCTGCAAACGCACCTACAAAGTCCCCTGCATCTGTATACACCATGCACTCTCCTACCCCTGTCCCCTCCCCCCACAAATCAATCTTTTCCTGGTTCCAAATCCCATTCTCTCATCCCTCACAAGAGCTCTGATCTGTCAATTACCTCCTCTTTCTTCTAAATTTTTAACCTCTTCCTTTCTGCTGATTCATCTTCACGGTAGTCAAGGAATACCAGTTAGAAATATTTACATAAGGCATTTTCAAGGCAGAACAGTTGTGCTGACAGACCCTCAAGACCAGAGACCCTGAAGAGCATACCCACACTTAACAAAGCGAGGGAAATAAATCATAAACACCCACTGGCCAGGCAAGAGAGAATTACACGCATCCATCAATGAGACAAAGAAGAGTGAAAGGCGATGCCAGGATGAGCACCCTCCTCCTCTCACCCATCTTCCCCTGAGATACCCTGACCTGTGGACATCTGCCGATTCCACCTGACACCTGACCGAGCAACAGGGTCCACATGAGGGGGCCCGGTGAACTATATACAGGGGTGGCCGCTTGGACCTCTCCTCATCTGGTATTCATTTTCTAAGAGTCCGTGGTCTTTTTGCAGTTCCTCAAGCATGTTGACATCTATTCTGCCTTTCAATTTTTACGCCCTCTGCTGGAGCACTCTGCCTTTTTTCTCCTCCATCCACCCTGACTTTGGCACGGCTGGCTCCTTAGCCTTGGCCTCACAACTCAAATATCACCTTTCCTGACCACTCATTTGCTAGAATGTTCTTTGTAGAATTTCTCATAATTTCTAATTTTTATGTGTTTGTTTCTTATTGATTGTTCTCACCACTAGGCTATAAACTCCACAAGAACAGGATTACGTCTACCTTGTTTACCAGTATGTTCTCAGAATCTAGCACAGGGAACACACCCGAAAAAAGTGTGGAATTAATGGACTGTGTGAAAAACTAGCTCAGTGTTGCAGTGGTCCTTAGGGAGGAAGCTTAGGAGAACCATCTGTGGATCTTATTCAAACTATTACCCTAAACCCCCTTCCATAACTACACTCCCCTAACTATCAAGAAAAAAACAGAACTGGACTATATTAAAGTTATTAAAAAGAGATTTTATTCAGGACTATTGCAACAGGGAAAAAGAGACCTCAGTGTAGAGTGGGGCTCAATTCCAAATATAGCCTAGGCAGTGGAGATTTATAGCCAAGGGTTGGGCTCAATGGATAAAAAGCTACTGAGAGGAAAAATCAGGGGTAAGGGAGGGTTCTGGCTAGACTGACCTAACAGGATCTTTGCTGAAGGCAGGTCAGGGTGATCAGACATCTTCTGGAGGGGGTGGGGGGAGGGGGAGGAACCCGATCAGATATTGAGGGTGGATGTTCTTGATAAACTGACTTAGCTAGGTTCTTGCTAAAACTGAATTTTACAAGTGCATACATGTGTCTGGAAAGAGCTCTAGGAAACTGACTAAAGTTTGGCTAAACAAAAAGTCTTCGTCAATATCCAGATTCAGATGCACCATTATTGGGATTGGGGGGAAGGAGCGTAGGTACCCAGGTATAGCAAGTGTCCCTCAGCCCTCCAGATTCTGGCATGGGGGAGGGGCACACTGTCAGTGATCACTCTGGGACGGGAAATGGTTGTGTATAATTGGAAAAAGTCCTCTAGTAACACTCACAAATCATCTCCAGGCTCCTGTGAGGATCACTGCCTTAGGTATATCATTCCTAAGCCTAATGTCCCCCAGATCCTTAGAGGTAGCAGCTTGTCACCTCGCAGATCCCTGATCTCTCAGCCAGTCTAAGAAGGTCTGTGGGGGCTTGCATATGGGCAACTACTTTTATCGTTAAAATGTTCTTAGTCATTAACATTCTTGTCCTCTACCACAGGGACCTTCAATCATTAAACACGCAAAGGCATTCTGTTTGAAGAAAAGCTCTAATATTGATAAAATGAGAAGGAAATGTTGCTTCTAACAAGCCACATAAAATTAAATGCTGCCATCATTACTATAGGATGTTATTAGCACCATAAGCTAAAAATGTGGGCCCCTGGATGAAACTTTTGGAAAAAGCCTTTTCATACCCAGGCCACAGATTCCCCATCACCAATCCCCCATAAGTCCATATGCTTTAGTCATATCGAACAAGAACGAATGAATGAGACGGTAGGAGTTGGAGTACGGGGAACAAGTTAAAGGGTTTTAGAGTCAAGTTCTTGTTTCTTTCTTTGAACTACAATTTCTGCCAGCATCTCTGCTTTCAGAAAGACATTCCAGGGTGAAACTGGAAGCTGTTCTAAGCAGCATCCTTGAGGGTCTTGCCTGTGCACTAATCAATGATGGAAGCAATTTCCCGATTTTGCTATTTAGGGCTGACATGAATGGGAACAGTTATGAGAGTCAAGAAAAAGATTAAACTTTTAACTGAAAGGCTTTCTGGAGAAGGAGCAGATGGTGAAACTATTAAATAACTCTTCACAGTTTTTAAAGATTGACACATTTAAATCACAATGAAGCCTGTGTTTGAGGAATTCAAATAAATATGTGCCCCCCCAAAAAAAAATACATTGGTAACCCCAGTGAGCTAATTTCTATTAAAGAAAGAATGGTTTTCTGGAAAATTTGGGAGTCCAAACAGCCTGTCCAAATGACTGGAGAGACGTAGAGAGAAAGACAAACCTTGGAGTCAGAGGGATTGGAGCTGAAATCATGATTTAGGGTCGTATGACTCTAGCAAGTTTCATCATCTCTCTTGGCCTCTGTTGACTCCTCTGAAAAATGGTAATAATGTCTCTCTTTCAAGGTTAACAAGGGAATTAGCCTTGCTACTAGTAGCAAGAAGAACATACAATAGCAACTGTGTATGAGAATATTTTCTTCAGCACATGCCCTCTCCCCATGAACCAGGGGAAGGACTTTCTTTTCAACTATTATGCAGGTGCCTCTTGAGTTTGCATTAGGAAGCTGTAAGCATCTGTTCCTCTCCTGATGTTACTTTTTAAATGTTGCTTAGTCTATTTAAAACCCCCAAAATGTGACCTTAGGTAAGCACTCAGAAATATTTAAAGGCTGTTTTACATTAAAATTTTTGTATGTCTTCACTTGAATCTGCCCCCAGGAATTTTCACTTGCTCCCCTCAAAACTATTCACTTAAATGAGTATTTTTCTTTTGAACAGAGAATTTTTCCAAGGTTGTACATTTCCTAGTGGGAATGATTGGGTCTCACACCCTTAGCGCTATTGCCTTTGCTTCGACAAACAATGCCCAGAGAGTCCATTCATCAGTGAACACTTTCTAATAACGGAGTTGCCAAAACAAAAGCCCTAACCTTTTCTGCCAGCATCTCTGCTTTCAGAAAGACATTCCAGGGTGAAACTGGAAGCTGTTCTAAGCAGCATCCTTGAGGGTCTTGCCTGTGCACTAATCGATAAAATTGCTTTTAATGTGGTTAAAGCACAAAACAATTTGTCTTTTATTGGTCTCACTGGCTCAAGTTAAGGGATCTAAGTAAACATTTTAATAAACAAAATCATATCAGCTCAACTCCAACCACCTCCATCTCATCTCTCTCTCTCTCTCTCTCTCACACACACACACACACACACACACACACACACACCACCACTGTAATCCAAGAAACATAGACTGTACAAAAGCTTTTGTGACGAACTCCTAATTAATGACCAAACTCCTTGGAGTCATGGTGCTGTTCTCCCAATAGAGTGCTATTTTTGAAATGTTTCTCTTTGAAAACAACTACATGGTTAATCCAGCCATTCCTATTTAAAATTACTTATGTAGAAACAACAAAGCACTTTGTGCAATTATTAAAAACACTTTATTATGTATAAGTTGTACATGCTTCAATTTGCGATGCTTGGGATGATTTATTTTCCACATTGTGATGTCACCTACCCAACATTAACTAGACCTAATTTACATCCTGCCATGCCACATAAGAAAATATCATTTCAAAGCAAAGTTCCCCTACTTTACACATAGATACACAAGAGTTTGTCAGACAAATAAGAAAAGAATACTTTTGCACATATATCAACACCATACAAGGCATTATCCCTCACAAAGTAACATCTAGTGTGTTCTTTGATTTGAAAACAGCAGGGAAAGGAGCCCCTTCGCCTCAGAGGGAAATGGAAACGTGGTTGACACAGCCCAGCGCAGAGGATGAAGGTCTTCGTGGGGGAGCAGGGGAGTGGGGACTGACGGAGCAGGGTGGACGCCTCATAAGCACTTCAGGAGGAAGGAATTGCAGGAGGTTCCTCGGGGACAGTCGCACAGCTTCCCGATTCTGGCTCCTTTTCTCACTGCGCACTTCTCGCCGGCGTCACACTGCAAGCAACACAACGTGTGGTCTCCGCATTCGCAAACCCAGGCACCCAACGGGCACGTCTCTCCATCTACACAATGTCTGCCTCTTGGGAGAGACGGATGGACCCAACACCATCCCCAGGGGTCTAAGGATAGTCAGGCCTAAAATGGCAGAGAGCTTTGCGCTTATAACTTCAGTGAGAGAACATAAAAAAAATTTTTTTTCTTAAGTATTGAGCCCCTCCTCCTTTCTTCCACCTTCGGCAGAGGGTGGGGGTGGGTTACATTTCCTGGGTCCTTTCGTTGCTCATCCAAAAGAAAAAAAATCACCCAGACCTTTTCTCTAAGAAATAAACAATAGATCTCTATTTTCTCACAACCCCTGCCCCTGTTTTCTGTCCCCCATCCCAAGAAGGAAGATTTAAGTATGTGTGTGTGTGGTTGTTCTCCATGGAAGGAGACAAGCCCTGGTTAAGAATTTTGACCTAGAACTTAGATCAAAACCTGACAGTGCTTCAGAGGAAAACTGGAAGAGCAAGAACTGAGTGAATTTGAGGCGTCTTCCAAATGAGAGAATTCTTGGTGAGGTGAAAAATCTCATCTTCAGGGAATGCTCCTTTTCACACAGAGCCAAGCACTTGCTCCTGGCACGTGCCGCTCGACCCTCTGAAATCCTCAGAGACAAGGGCAAGCGTTGGCAGTGGAAACAAGGGGAGGTGGCACAGAACTCTGCAAACCCATTTCCTGAATCATTTAGCCACATCCTAGGGAGAAGGCATGTGTAAGACTCGAGGTGCTACATTTTCTCTTGGAAAAACACGGGGAGGGGTGACCCCAAAGCCTTACCATGGGGACTTGCCCATACTTCTTCTCATAGATGGGAATGCGTTTACTCTTGAGCTTCTTCAGGACTTCCTGCAGCGCTTCGATCTGCAACACACCGACCCACCCTGAGCCCGAAGTTGACGCCTTGGCTGCGAGCCCAGCCCAGGTGCATGAAAGGAGCCCCAGAACCACACACGCTCCTCCCTGGGATGCTCCAGGGGTGGAAACTAAGCGAGCCGTCCCGGGTACTGACAGCAGGACCAGAGCCGCGGAGGCTCCTGGCGCTCAGAGGAGCGGGGACAAGAGATCCGCTCTACAGACTGCCGGGGAGCCCATGGGCTCCAGACAGTCTTCAGAGCCTGGACTTTGCGCTCATCTCCCCGAGCCCTGCCTGACTCCGGGAATGGGGGTGGGGAGGAGGGAAGAGAGGAGGTACAAAGGAAGGGACGGCGCGGCGGCCCAGGGGAGTCTGGGGCGTGGGGGATACCGACCAGCTCCTTCTCATGGGAGGCATCCTCCACGGCAGAGTAGATGTCCAGGGCTCGGGGCTGGAGCTCGGCGTCCTCCTGGGCACGGGCGCCCAGCAGAGGTAGCAGCAACAGTAGGGCGGCACCCAGGAGGGGCAGGAGCCGAAAGCGGGGGCTCTCCATGGTGCTGAAACTCGGCGCTGCTGAGGCACCCCGCGCTCCCGCCTTTTATACCCAGCCAGAGCCCGGGTGCAGGGAAGAGGGAGGGGGCAAGGAAGGAAGGGGGTGTGGAGGAGGGTCCAGGTCAACCGTCTGTAGGCAGCGATCCGCTGCCGCTTGACGTCAATGCCCGCCGGGCTCCAGGCTCCCGGGGAACGAGGCTCTGCGCACAGATGGGCAAGAGCGCGGAGCCCAGGTCCCCTGCGCCCCCAAATGTTGTCAGCCCCGCGGTAAGGGACGCTCCCCGAGGGGTCTGAGCTGAAGTAGAGGGGCGAGAGGTGAGGGATGCGGAGCAGGAGGGCTAGGAAATGGAAAATGCTTTTTAGGTAAGGCATAAGCCAATACCGCCGCCCCCCCTCCACACACACACACACACACACACACACACACACACACACACACACACACACACACACACACACACACACACACACGATCTCCTAGCAGCGGCGGCGGCAGCCCAGTCCAGCTCACCAGCCCTGCCTTGACTCGCCCCAGCCCCGTACGTGGCAGCGAGAAGTGGGTGTTGCCTTCAGGAAGGCGGGTTCTGAGCATGTTACTAGGCACACTGTGGGACAGGAGAGGCAAACATAATTCATGCAAGAAAGAGAAATTGTAGCCTTCCCCAGGACGGGTTCTTCAACGGAAGCTGCGTGAGATAACGAGGAAAGAGGAGACACAGACCAGCTGCGATTCAGGGGTGGTGTGGAGAGCACCCAGAGCCAGGCTCTGCTTCTGGTCCTGTCTCCACAGTCACAAGTTGTCTGACTTTGGGCAAAACAAAGAAGTTCTCCGAGCCTCACTTTCTTATTTTTAATCCACATCTGAGGATATGTTTATTGATTTTAGAGAGAGAGGAAGGAAGAGGGAGAGAGAGAGAGAGAGAGGTCAATTACTTTCCTCCCCTATGCTCCCCACCAGGGATCAAACCTGCAACCTGGTATGTGCCCTGACCAAGAATCAAACCCCAAACCTTTAGGTGTACAGGATGACGCTCCAACCCACCAGGGAGCAACCTGGCCAGGGATCACTTTTTTCTTTTGTAAAACTAGAATTTAAGAAGATGTACCTCACAACATTATCTGGAGATGGAATGAAAGAGCAGGTATGTAAAACCCCTGACCTCAGCGCCACAAGCACTAAGCCTCCCTACATCCCCTCTTGAACTTTGAGGCTGCCCAGGAAAGTGGCTGTGTGCGGTATCTCAGCTTTTCTGTAGGGCAAACTCTACCATCCTCAAAAGCCCTCCAACCCACTATCCCCCATTTCTAATATCCAAGGAAGAGAATAAAATAAAGTAGTGAAAAAATGCAGTCTCCTGATTATGGAAATCAGAAGTCAGCGGTAAGCCTGGTCCTCAGTGAGGTGTGAAGAGACTGTATTTAAGAGGTTGGGGTCCTCACATCTTGAATACAAATGAAAGTTCCTGTAAGAGAGGAGATGTTTTCCCACTTAGACCTAGAGGCTTGTCCCCCGGTCTGCCCACCTGGCTTCGTTCACCACACCCTCTATCTCAAACTGAGCCCCAGTCCACCCACTCTTCTCCATCCCCATTACTACCTCCCCAAACCTGGAGAGCTTCTCCAATCAACTTCTTGCCTTCCCCCAGCCTCCACCCCATATCCCCTTACCTTCCTCCAATCCATAATTCACCACCAGCCAGGGTATTTTTCCCCTTAAAATATACTAATGGCTTTGCATGTTACTAAGTACCGAACCTAAATTCCTTATCCTGATTTACGAAGCACTAAACGACTGGCATCCTGTTCCAGTCTCATGCCCTGCCATTCTTACTCCCCTCTCCTCCATCCCCAATCGCCTTCTTGCTGGCCCTCTAAAAGCCAAGGTCATTCCCATTCTGAGGCCTTTGCACTTACCTGGCAAGGTCTTCCTGCATCTACAAATGGCTGACTGCCCCTTGTCATATAAATCTCAGTTTAAATAACCTTGACCACTCAATCCAAAGTATCCACCAATTAATCCTCCCACATATTTATTGCTTAGTAGATAATGTGGTTCACTGAGATAGTCAATACATAATATGTGTCTGGATACTTAGTTCATCAAGTATTAAACTTACTCAAATGCACACAGGGAAGCAATTCAAAAAGTAATATCTCTTCTGATGAACTGCATACTTATTAACAACATCAAAATATTTTCCTTTGGGATAAGTCCTGTTTGAAAATTTAATACCTTCCCCAGCCTTTCATACATGCCGTTTGATTCTACACAACAAAACTTCAGTGGCAGCGCATTTTACTGTTTAAACCTTATAGAGACACATTAACACTCACTGCAAAAATCATTTCCAGTGACCTTAAAAACATTCTTAGCTTCATATTTTAACCCATCCTTTTGTAATACTTCCTCTTGAATTTTGTTCTACCCAGACACAAGTAATAGCTTTCCCTGTGAGCCCCTTCCACTGGAAAAGTAGAATAGCATTGGGCTTTTGGGCTGCCATATTGCTCAAGTGCCAGACTACTTTATTATCTATCCCTCCCCTGCAACCAAGTCTTGTTCAACAGTAAAACTGTTTCAGTTTCACTGACTTCTGAAATATTTGTATTTAAGATTGTTTCTCTCATGCTCACTATGCTTTCCTCCAAGTTAAACGTCATTCAGTTCTCTCTGGTACACATTTATAATCTCTCAAGTGGCACACTTTTCATTTCTACATTGTCTGCTTTCCACACTCCTTGCCTCCAGAAGAGGGATTAATTTCCATTGACATTCATTCTCTGTTTACCAGTTTTCAATTCATAGCCTTCCTAAGGAACTGGTGTCACTCTGTTCTGACTAAACATCTTTATCACTGTCTGGAAGGAAACAGTCTGCAATGAAGGACATTCAGTGTTGATGCTCGGGGGGAGGAGGGTGTTGTAGGTGTGGTAGGAAGGAATGCATGCTTTACAGGCAGCTTCTGGAAGAGTGAAGTAGCGGAAATTAGACAAAGCTTTCTCTTCATTGTTTTAAGCTTTCAATTAAAAGGCTTTCCATTTCAAGTTTTTAAATGTTAAGATATTCCGAATGTCCAGTGTATTCATAGCACTGCTACATACCACAAGGATTGCCGAGATAATCAAGGCCCAGTTCCTACCCTTGATCTTTGTCCTGATCATGCTCACAAATACCTAGAGTGCAACAACTCAGTGAGGCGGGGGTCCTAGTGGAGAAAAGGAACCCCAGAGGAGTCAGAAATGAACTCCCTCTCGAGAGGGGCAGCTTCATTAAAAAAATGGCGTGTGAGCTGCTGGGTCTTGGAGGGTGGGTAGAATTTCAACAATAACAAACCCATTCTGGGGCCATGTGCTCAAGCAGGCAGTGGTAGGTGAAGTCACACAGGCAGGGACATCTGGAGGAGCACTGAAGGGTCTGGGTGTGGGAGAGTAAGGCACATGAGAATGTGAGGGGGGAAATGTATAATGGGAAACAAGACTAGAAAGGAGCAGTAGAGCAGAAAAGTCCAGAGCAGCCATAGGTAGATCCGAATTCAGATGCAATGACAGGAAGTAGGAGCACAGGTGAACCCAAAGGATTCAGTTTTTTCAAATACGTACATTAAAAGCAAGCTTTTTCATTCTTAAATTTACTGAAGTGACATTGGTTACTAAAATTATATAGGTTTCAGGTGTCTAGTTCTATAACACATCATCTGTATGTTGCATTGTGTGCTCACCACCCCAAGCCAAGTTTCCTTCTGTCACCATGTATCCCCCTTACCTTCTTCTACCTCCCCCTTTCCCTCTGGCAATCGTCACACTGTTGTCTGTGCCTATGGCGTTTTTTACTCAATCCCTTCACCTTTTTCACTCAGTTCCCCAACTCCCCTCCCCTCTGAGAGGTGTCAGTCTGTTCTCTGGATCTGTGAGTGTTTCTATTTTGCTTGTTAGTTCAGTTTGTTCATTAGATTGTACATATAAGTGAGATCATACAGTACTTGTCTTTTGCTGACTGTCTTATTTCATTTAGCATAATATTCTCCAGATCCATTCATGCTGTCACAAAAGGTAAAATTTCATTCTTTTTTATGACTCTGTAGTATTCCATTGTGTAAATGTACCACAGCTATTTTATCCACTCATCTACTGAGGGGCACTTGGGCTGCTTCCAAATCTTGGCTATTGTAAATAATACTGCAATGAATATAGGAGTGTTTATGTTCTTTCAAATTAGTGTTCTGTGTTTATTTGGATATATTGCCAAAAGTGAAATCAGTGGGTCATAAGACAGTTCCATTTTTAATTTTTTGAGAAAACTCCATACTGCTTTCCACAGTGGCCGCACCAGTGTGAATTCCCACCAACAGTGTATAAGGGTTCCCTTTTCTCCACATCCTTGCCAATACTTGTTTATTGATTTATTGATGATAGTTATTGTGACACATGAGGTGATATTTCATTGTGGCTTTAATTTGTATTTCTCTGATGATTAGTGACATTGAACATCTTTTCATATGTCTATTGGTCATGTGAATGTCCTCTTTGGGTAAGCGTCTATTCAGATCCTTTGCCCATTTTTAATTGGATTATTGAGTTGTATGAATTCTTTATAAATTTTGGATATTAAGTCCTTATTAGATGTATCATTGGCAAATATGTTCTATTCTGTGGGTTGTCTTTTCATCTTGTTGATGGTTTCATTTGCTGTGCAAAAATTTTAGTTTGATGTAGTCCCATATATTCATTGTTTGTTTCCCTTACCCAAGGAGATATATCAGAAAAAAAATATTGCTATGAGAAATGTCTGAGATTTTAATGCCTGTTTTTCCTAGGACTTTTATGGTTTTGAGTCTAACATTTAATTCTTTAATCTATTTTGAGTTTATTCATGTGTATGGTGTAAGAAGGTGGTCCAGTTTCATTTTTTTGCATGTACCTGTTAAATTTTCCCAACACCATTTACTGAATAGACTATCTTTTCCCCATTGTATGTTCTTGCCTCCTTTGTCAAATATTAATTGAACAATAGATTATGGGTTTACTTCTGGGCTCTCTATTCTGTTCCATTGGTCTATATGTCTGTTTTTATTCCAGTACCATGCTGTTTTGATTACCATGGCCTTGTAGTTTAGTTTGATATCAGGTAGCATGATTCCTCCAAATTTGTTCTTCTTGAGATTGCTGTGGCTATTCAGGGTCTTTTGTGGTTCCATATACATTTTTGGAATATTTGTTCTAGTTCTGTAAAATATATCATTGGCATCTTGTTAGGAACTGAACTGAATCTATGAAAAGTAACCTATGTCAGATACAGCGGGATGTCACTGATGAAGAGAGACTTTCCCCGGTACAAAAAACTTTTCTCTAGTTTCTTTTGGCCAGCATGCTTAGAGTGCAGCAGCAGGAGTGGCACACCTGACCCACACTCCCGATGCCACATCTATTACTTATTCTCCTCTAAATTTTCTGGATCCAGATCTCCTAAAATCATAGGAAGCATAGGATCAGCACTAAAGCAGCTAACAATGATTCCCCAAGAGATGAACTATATGACTTAACAGAGAGTAATTGTAATCCTTCAATGGCATTTATTGCCTACAGTTACAAGTTAATTTCTCAGCATGGTGTCAGAGTTTTTCATAGTTCAGTCCTGACTCATATTGCCAATCTCGTTTTCTTCGGCTCCCAACCAGTCATGTCAATTACCTTGTATTTTATTTTGCAAGTACACCATACTTATTTCTTAATTTTGCACTGAATTAGAGAAATAGACTAGATTATGCTGCCATAACAAACAACCTCAAAATCTCAGTGACTTGAAAAGAACACTTATTTCTCACTCATGTCACATGCGCATCAAGGATTGATGGAGTGTTACATATGTCATGGTCACTCAGGGACCCAGATTGACTGAACAGCCACCATATCTGACATTGATGGCTGTGTTCTAGAGGGAAGGAAGCACTCTGGATAGTGTTGAACACGCTCTTAACAGCTTTGGCCCAGAAGTCATACTTCACATTTACTTCCAACTCATTAACTTGAACTAGTGATATGATTCCAAAATTAAAGGGATTAAGAAGCACAAGGTTTCCAGGTACCTGAAATGCATTACCAAGTATCATACTCACTCTGCATATTTGTCCATGACCTTCCCTATGAAGCACACCTTGAACATCTAAAAACCTTGTGCTTCAAAACACATCCACTGCTCCGTCAGACCACCATGTTTGCCTTTCCTTTGTTTCCATAAAGCTTCATACCTTTTAAATACCTAACATGGATTACATCATATTGTCAGATGTCTATCTCACTTGCTAGACAAGATTCTTGAAGGCAGAGAATATATCTAAGCACCTTTCTATTTCCAGTATTCAGTTTGGTGCCGGATGCGCAGAGGTGTAACAATAAGTTAGTTGCTATGAAATGAAGATAACATTTAGACATTAACTAGAAGACTACTTAATAAAGTATACAATCTGTTACAGAATAGATTCATCGAGCAGCTTAAAAGCACAGACAAAATAAATTAATTAATTAAATTAAAATTTTAAAAAAGAAGAAAAAAGCACTACCAATTTACTGTCTAGAAGCACCATTATCACCCTTGTATTGGGGGGAAACCCAGAGAGGGGCAAAACTGTTTCATAGGAAGTCAGTTTCAGAAATAGGATTTCTGGGGTACAGACAATGGCCTCTCTCAACAGTTTCTGGGACAATGAAGCGCATTTCAGTTGCAAAATGGAAAAATTTTTCCCAAATGCAAAACTTGTGTCACTAGGAAGGCTGTGTCCACACTCCTGTTACACGCTTCCACTTCAGTGCTTCTCCCTCACACTCTCCACGGTGCAATATGGAAAGCAAACTGGGGCAGGATCGCATCTGAAAAATCTCGGGAATTAAAAACCTCTCCCTGAGCATTAGTCTCCAGATCATAGGCATGAAGAAGTGACTCCCTTGCTGGGTGGTTTGGCTCAGACGGCATCTAATGTCATTTTTAAAACCACAATTCTGGGACTCTTTCATGCCTCCTTCAAAACTCATCAAAGTGAAGTCTATTCCTTTTGACATAAACTCTAACCTCAGGAGAAACAGAATACCATCTGGCGTGATCCAAAGAGGCAGGGCCTGAGGGCAGACATATATTTTATAGGAGGAAGGTCTCTCCTTTACTTTTTAGGCGATCTCTGGCCCTGACGTTTCTCTACCATGTGTCAGCAATTTAATCTGGTTCTGGTTTTAATGACAGATCCATCACGTTGGCCTGGCTTACCAGCTAAGTCAGCCCACCTTTCCTCTCTGCAAGCTAGATGTATCGACATTCAGTCTCTGCACTTCCCATCAAATTGCCTCTCTAAAGCCAGCCTGGCAAGGCCTCCGAGATGGATGGGTAGCAACCATTCCTTAAGCTTCTCCAACATTTGCAAGAAGTCCACAGGGACTGTGCTTAGTACTCAGGAAGGTGAGATTAGAGTGGACTTTGAGAAGACTGAAACCCACAGCATGGCAGGCTTGCCCAATGTCACTTGTCAAGTTTTCCTCTCCTATTAAACTGACTGCTGAAAGAGAGTTGTTTGGAAACCCAGTTTAACTTTATGAACAGGATTATAGACAAGGGAGGCTCTTATATTTAAATACAGAAGAAGCTTCAAGAGTTTAGGGAAGGTAATCTAGTCTGAAGAGGAGTGCCACAATGAATGTCTTAAAGCTTCCTTTGCCACAGAGAGTCACTGGTTTAGAAAGACCTTAAGGAGGTAACTATGGAGATTTTTAGGATGCTTAAAAAAAAAAAACTTCTCTCAGTTCTCCATATTCCCTTAATTTTTACATTTTTCTAGAAAATAATAGCTATTCCATTATACTCTCATCTTAGACAGACTCTGGGACCACCTCACCCATTTAGCGGAGGACCTAAGCTATTCCTTGTTTTCTGTATATTATAGCCGTCTATGGCTACCACTCCCCCTGACCCACTGGACGATGGTTTACGGTGCACTGTGTTACTAGTCACAAATATTTAGTGCTCCTCCCTGGAGGAGGATTATACTTTGGGCCCTGGTCAACAACAATGTGGCCATGTGACTCTTTTTGGCCAATGAAATACAAGCAAAAGTAAAATGCATTGTTTTCATGGGGAAGCTTTAAAAGACAGTGCATACTTCGCCCTGCTCTCTTTTTCCTCTTCCATGATGACTGGCAATGTTCCAGATATAGGCAGCTCTGTCAGCCCGGGTTATAGAAGGTTCTGGAGGGAGGGAAATGTTAACCTCAACTATGACCCAGCCTTCAGTGGACATATAGTGTGAGGAAAGAATAACTTTTTGTGGAAGTAAGCCACTTTTGGGATCATCTGTTACTGCAGCATAATTTAGCTCAATATGACCATCAGGGAGATAGACTACCATGTCCATGAACCCATCTCATAGACCGTATCAGTTAAATACTGTGACATAACAAATTACCCCAACATGTATTGGCTTAAAACAACATGTCTTTACTGTATCACCATTTCTGCGGGTCAGGAATCCAGGCATGGCTTAGCTAGATCCTCTGCTTCAGGGTTTGCCGTGGGACTATAATCAAGGAGTCAGTGTAGGGTCTCTCCAAAGACTGCAATCACAAGGGGCTGACTGGGGCTGAAGTCCTTTCAAGGTTCAACTGAGGCAGGATCCCCCTTTAAGGTAACTCAGTGGTTCTTGGTAAGATCTTTTTTCCCGCAGGCTGTTGGACTGAGGCCTCAGTCACTTGCTGGCTCTTGACCAGAGGTTGCCCTACGTCCTTCTAGGTGACCCTGCCCAGCAGGGCAAGCATGCAGAAGCGCTGAGTAAGGATGCTAGCAAAACCAGAGTCAGGCTCTTCCAGCCTAACCCCAGAAGTGGTGTGCCAGTGTTTTGCGGTATTTACTGGGTCCTGTCCACACTCGAGGTCAGGGGACTACGTAACGGCATGAACATCAGGATTTAGGTTTGCTGGAAACTATGTTAGAAAATGTCTACTACACTTATCCTCTCAAAAATAAATAAAATTGAGTCACCATCATTGTACAAGAAACTAACTTGAGGGTGAGGTAAGAAGAATTGTGGAATTTTCTAACTGGGGCTCTAAAACCCAGAAATGCCATTTGCCTTGCCTAGGATACACAGAAGTAAAGCCAGAACTGAAGTTCAGATCAGTGCTATTTACACTAGATAGAAATTAGTGAAGAATTAAATAGAAATATAAGACAAACTGCACTCAGTGGAAACAGAATCTAGCTCATCAATTGCTATTGAATTGTCAGACAAATCATCCAGACAATGAATGAACTGAAAGGGCAGAGAAGGAAAGCTCTTCAGGCTGGGGCAGTTGGAAGGTAGGTCATGATATGAGCTGGGCTTTCAAGGGTGGGTTTGTTCGAGCAGAGAAGGGAAAACTCTTCTTGGCAAGGGGCTGGCCAAGCCGAGGCCTCCCCAGGCAGCACATGGGGCTGCGACTCTTCTCCCCTCAATCTCCATTCCTCAGGTGACAGTTTTCAAACGCACATTGTGCATCAGAGGTGAGGCCAGAGAGAGAAAGACCCTTCAATTTACCTTTAGGGAAGTGGTTCCCAGCCTGGTGTGGAAGTATCAGAATCAACTGGAAATTTGTGTTTGTCAAATTACATATGCTTATACTCCACCCGCCAGACACTAGGGTACCAGAACCTCTGTGGAGGAGGGCAGTCTAGCCCATGTCATTGGAAAAAGTTGCCCCAGGTGACTCTAACATAACCTGACTGATAGAACCCCCAGATGAGATGTTCTGCTTAGGGGATCTTTGCATCACCTACTGAGGTGTCAGGGAGCACACTTTGCCCTCTGGGATCTACCAGGCCAAGTCTTCCCAGGATTCCAATGCCCTGCCCTCCTAAAATGTGAACAGCTCAATAGGTGAATAGTACGGATGGATGAAGTTGAGTCACTCATAGTTCACTGGGCATCTCCCTTCTTCTAAGAGGTCATGAACATACCCTTGGGGGCTTTCCCAGAGTACCTAATGTACAGACATAAGCCCCCCAGATAGTAATAAGTAAATAAACTTCATACCCACATTGAGCAAATACTGTGTTCTCAGTGCCGTAGGTAATAAAACTGATCATTTAAGTAACTGGATTCGGGTCCTCAGGCAGGTGGGAGGTTGGACCTAGATCCTTTGAAAACCTCGTGTTTTCATATTGACGTCATCCTTCCATTTTATTCTATCGACTTTATTACTTTCTTAAAAGAAGCTAAGAAAAAGAGAGAGCAAAAGAGAGTAAAAAATAAAACTCTAATTCTAAAGTAATTTTTAAAGATATCCCCTAGTGGTCAGGATCCCCTTGCTCTCTGAAAAACCAAGTCATCTTCCATCGGAAGCTGCAGAAATGTCAGGTCGCATCTCCAAGTGCCAGCTCTGACTTTCCAAAGGCGAAATGGGACCCTGTGCTGAGACAGAGACCGTGAACTGTGGACTGAGACCCACCTTGTTGCCCTATCAGAGATCTCCCGGGTAGAATGAGGAGACCCTGAGAGCCTTTTGGCTGATGGAAAGCAAAGGTCTCACTCTGTGCTGGCACAAACCTACCACATCTGACCGATGACGAGAGGCCCCAGGACACACAGCGACGAGCATTTGTGGTGCTTCTGCCCAGACGCAAATGTCATTGTCTGCCTTTTGCACTCTTGACCAGGGGAGCCCTCGTTGAAGATATCACTGATGGGCATGGCCTTTGCCCAGCACCCTGCAGGGAAGTTGGACTTGAACTAAAACTGTAGCTTTGCCCACAGCAGCCATTAGATACCCACAGAGACCGAGCTCTCCCAGTGTTTGCTAATGAAATTTCTCCTCAGGGGATGAAAAAGACTTTGCAGAAATCTGTCAAGTTAGTTTTCTTATTATATTTTCTTTCTGAAGCAAGGGTGCACATAAAAGCAAGTAGCCTCTAAATGTCACTACCTGTTTCTGAAGAATCTTAACATTTGCCATAAAATAGTATTGATGTTCAAGCATGTAAAAGGAAAACTTTGAAACAATTCTTCATTCCTTTCTCATCCAGTTTCTTTCTCCAGAATTCTGTAAAAACTCATATTGGCCCTAGAGGTGTGGTCATGGGCCGGTTACACCTGTGGAAGTCAGGGTGAGGTGAACAGGGCTGCCCAAGAGGTACGGGGAGACCGACGAAAACAGCAATTTTGCCCGCAGGACTTTATTAGCCCATTTCTCTGACAGAGAGCCCAGGCTGGAGTGCTGATTATAGGCAAGCCCTAAGCAGAGGTTCCCAAACTGGCTGCAGATTTGAAGGACCTGAGAACTTTTCAAACAATATCCACCCCACAATCCAGATTCAAATGGCCAGCAAGGGTCCTTTAAAAGCTCCCCAGGTAGAAGCCAGAAGAATCTCCCTCTTTCAGTGATCAGTATGGCCCTCTGGTGCCTGCGTACTGGACTGGGCACTTGGCTTTGCCAGCTTTGTTCCAGCCTAGAGACTGCACATTCAGACACACCCGGGGGCCTGTAAACTAGGTAAGGCACAAAGAGGGCTAGATGCAAGGCACAGACCATGGTGGAAATTCTGGGTTTTCAATAAGAGATGGAAATTTGGATTTGTACATGAAACTCAATTTTTAAATGTTGACAACTGATTTAAAACAAAGCCCTCTGAAGGTGCACAAGGCAGCAGCCCTGGTTCCCACCCGAATTGCTTCCTACACTGGGTCCTCGGCATCTTTCTCTCTGGGGTGAACTAGAAAATTGAGGAAAGAGAGAGCATGTCTGCAGAGCTCGATTGCTTGAGCTGGTAAACATTGGTCCCCATTAGTTCAGGAGGAAAGGTCTCAATTATACTAAAGTACCTTTAACTGATACTCAACAGGACTGTGGCTGCAGGGAAGGTGCAGGGGTATCCCCTGACCAAGACGGGTGACACTGACCCTAAGAGGCGTCACCAGACCTTAAATAAGAATGTGCCAGTGGGCCCACGACTTTAGAGGAAACCCAATAAAAATAGGAAGGGGTGGCTCAGTGGATTGAGCAGCGGCCTGCGAACCAAAGGGTCAGCAGTTCGATTCCCAGTCAGAGCACCTGCCTGAGTTGCGGGCCAGGTCCCCAGTAGGGGGTGCACGCGAGGCACCGCACATTGCTTTTTTCTCTCCCTCTTTCTCCCTCCCTTCCCCTCTCTCAAAAATAAATGAATAAAATCTTTTTTAAAAGAAAAATAAATATATTTTAAAAAATAAGAAGGGACTCTACCTGGTGTGGCTCAGTGAATTGAGCGCTGGTCTGCAAATCAGAGGGTCGCCAGTATAATTCCCAGTCAGGGCACATAACTGGGTTGCAGGCCAGGTTCCCCGTGGGGGGCATGTGAGAGACAACCACATGTTGATGTTTCTCTCCCTCTCTTTCTCCCTCCCTTCCCCTCTCTATAAAATAAATAAATAAAATCTTTTTAAAAAATAAGAAGGGGAATAACTGAACTCCCTAAAGATTACTGTGGAGCCTTTGCAGCTGCATTCCTGGTCTCCCTCCCTTCTGCGGGGAAGTTTTGGAAAGCTTTTGGGGAAGTAGAAGCCTGTTCTGCCCCTTCCCTCCTCATCCCAGCTCCCAGCTGGCAATCACACACACACACACCCTGGAGAAGCATGCCTAGGGTTTTACAGAGAGAGAAACAAACTGCAAGAGCATCTCCTGTGAAGTGCAGTTTTGGCTTTATTCTAAGATTAAATTCCTTTCCCTCACTCCCAAGTTGTTTCCCAAGGGAGTCTATGCTGGGCCTTTGCCCTGGGGCTCCTACTGAAGCCCTCAAGTCAGGCCTGGGAACAGCCTTGAGCCTGCCACCCAAGACACCAAGTGTGACCATGGCTCCCAACAGGGCCAGTGAGTGACTGCGCACCACCGGATGACATCATACGTGACCTAGCCCTGGACTCTCAATGCCTCACGGCACTGGCTTCATCATAGATCCAGGAAACAGATTTGATGCCTCCAGAATGAAACGGCTAAGACCTCTCTTCCTAGGGATCAGACAAACTGAGCTGAAATGGTGTTGATAATACCCACTGATTGCATCTCAAGGACCATTTCCCTGAACTAAGCCTGCATCTTGCTGTCAAAGAGCTCTTTCCCTCATAGCTGCACCCACTGGGGAAATTTTAGTTCTAAAATATATAGCCTTAGAGAAATGGAAAAAACCTTTACAACTGTGTATGAAGAGGTAAGGAGGATAATAATCTGATTCATTCTTAGGCTAGCAGACAGCCTCTTACTGAGCAGCAGCCATGAAGAAAAAGTGCATTAGCACTCTTGGGGGACACACGCAATAGATTTAACATCAGAACCCCACCATGTATGCCAATAACAGACGCTCACGGAGCCCTTACTCTGGGCCAGGCACTGAGCAAAGAACATTTAAACTGAGAATCACGAATTTTTTCCCCACGTCCACAAGTGGAAGTTAGGGTCAGAGAGGTGGAGCTGCCACACAGCTTGTGCGTGGTGCGTGGGGAGCTGAGCCCTTCGGCACACGGCTGCCTCAGTCCTTCCTGCCACCAGCTCTGTGCTTTTGAACTCGGGGATTCAGCAGGAAAGCCAGGGGAGCTAGCCCACAAGAAACCCACCATCCACTGGCTACGTTGTCCTCCTGCTGCCCCCATCGAAGTCACCCCGTCACAGCCTCCCTTGGCAGAAAGCTCTTACGGTTGTCTCTTCGAAACAGGAACTGCAGGAGCGAGGAGAACAGAGGGCAGGAGGGCAAAAGCCTCAAGAGACTGACTGCCACCTACGTGCACAGCCCCAGGCACCTACCTCCCGGGCCTCCCACCACACAGGACACCGATGACTTGGCTTGGAAACACGCACACTACTCAGCATTAGTCACCCGTTTTTACTGAACCTGAAACATGCACTTTTAAAAAGCTGCTGTCTTTCAAAGCTCTATAGAAGAGATGAGTCAAATGGGTGCTCTTTAAACACAGCCTCGCATGGGTTTCTTTCCTGATATAATAATAGTAATAATACCTGCTACTGTTTGCTATCTACTAAACATCAGGTGCTTTGTGGATATTTCTCCCAAGTAGCTGTATCAGGAATATGTACATTAAACTAATGTTTTAATAGCTATTATTTGACACCTATTAATAGTATCTCAATACTATGAATACACTATCGAAGTATTTTATTTATTCATTTTAAATCATTTACAAAATTAATTATTAATTGCTTTCTTTCAGACTTTTATAGCAACTACAGTTTAGAAGAGTAGCAGGTCCTATAAAGATGAATCCAATGCTGTTATTATCCCATTTTTGGCAAGTAAGGAAACGCAAGCCCAGAGAGGGAAAGTAATTTTTCCAAGGTCACACAGCAAGTGAGTAGCAAAGCTGAGATTAAAATCCTGGAAGTCTGATTTCAGAGTCCAAAGTAGGCTCTGTTGCTTCAAATGTTTAATGATTTCAATGGCTGAACTCTTGAGAAAGCAAATGATAATTACATAGAACGAGTCATTGTTTTTAAAGGCGGGGGGCAGTGGCTGATTCAGGCAAGATTCAATCTTGTCAGAGAGTCAGAATCATATATGATTTGTAGAAACGCAGTGTTGAGATAAAAGTAATGATACGTGCTTCGTATTAGACGCTATAGAGATTTTAACTTTTTTTTTAAGATTAAGCTAATAAAGACTTAGAAATGCCTACAACACTAGAAGCATCCCTAACTGTAATTTGTTAGGTCACCATTTATAAATCAACAGGAACGCTTTGTACTCTATTCACTGGATACCTTTGCAGTCAGTGGATAATCATGTAGACAGCTCTTGGGGAAACGTCCCTAAATAGGGGTGTGTGTGTGTGTGTGTGTGTGTGTGTGTGTGTGTGTGTGTAACACACCTCAGCCTCTCAAGCTCGCTGATGGGAGTCAGGACACCCGGGTGGAAGCCGTGCTCCCACAGTCACACAGTGGGACAGGCGGGAGCAGCGGGGCTGGAAGTGGGTCTGACCCATAGCCCACGGCCTTCTACTCACTGCACCGCCTTTCTGAAAGAATGGGATGGGAAGGGACTTCAGCTCTGCATTCCTAGGAAACCTTGAATTTATCTTAAAAGCTATTAATCAAGACAGGGTAAACAGACCTCTCTACAGTCTATACTCATAAAGTATGATTTGTCTGCCATTCTTTGCTCTATTAATTTTCTCTCCTTCATAAATTTTGTAACTTTAGGGCCTTTCAAAAATCACCCTGGTTACCATTAAAGGGATTTTCTGTTTAATTGATTGGTTTTAGTGTAAAATTCTGTGAAGTATGTTTTCCCTAAGCTTGAAATTCACATTTTGCAATATTTCTTTTTAGTTTACCATAAACTGATTGTTCCTTTCTCCCTTTTTTATAAATGGCTTACTTTAAACCAAAATATATAGCAATAGAAACCAAGGAGTTTTGTGGGAAACGTACCTGTGGAGATCGCTGTTAATTTATTGTCTCTTTTTAGTCACTGACTTCATGAACCTTATCGCAGGAGAGTCCTGGCTAAGACACGCGAGGGAGAAAGGGGAGGGGGCAGGAAAACGCTTGGACTCCATCCGGCCGGGCCACAGACAGAACAAAATGCCTGTGAGCTGTGTCCCTTCCTAAAATGCTTTATTAAAAAGGACAATTTATTTTTCTTTGCCTTTAACCACATTTTGAGGCAAGTTTCTACCCTCCCCTTTTCTTCACTTGGCTGGTCAACCCTGAGGTCATCCCAGATAACTTCCACGATAATGTCAGGCACACACAGGAAAGGATACTCGCTGTAAGGGTAAAGCCTCCGGCTGCTCCCAACCAGAACTGACCCGCCAGGAGTAGGGGGTCCGGCTGCCCCAGCCCCACACACACTGGAAGGAGTAAGGGACCTGCTTGGTGGGGAGGTGTGCTCGAGTCTCTGCTGTCTACGCAGGTCTCTCGCAAACTACTCCAGACTGGAGGTAAGGTTAGGACTAGGGATGGGCATGAGCCAAAGCAATGCCCTGAATTTTCCCAGGCTGGGGCTACGCCCCTCTCCCTCTGCAATCATACTGAAGTGCTTTTATTGTATCCCAAGGGACCATACTGTTCTGGCATTTTCTGGCCCCATGCAGAGCCTTGCCCACATTACACAGCAATTCTATGGAGTGAGTGCTGTCGTTTGCACCCTTCCCCAGATGGGGAAAAGGAAGCACAGGCTGGGACCACACAGCCAGACATCTGGGCTCCAGAGCCCACTATACCAAGGATGCAATCCTGCCAGCAGAGCACCCAGCACCCCTGCAGGTGTCTGGGTGCTTTGGGTAGAATGGGGAGTAAGAAGACAGGAGAGCAAAGGCCACAGAAAGGGCTCACAATCTGGGTCCTCGGAGGCCTGAAGACGAGGGCATGAAATTTCAAATTTCTTTTTGGGCCTGCTGAAAGGTGGAAAGGTCTGCTTGAGGAAGATGGTAACCTGTCCCTGGAAACGGATGTGGCAGGAGAGAACAGTCCTCCGTCCTGGGTATTGAACTTGCCTGCATCAAACCAGGACCCTGGGCTGTAGCCCCAGCCCCACCCCCACCCCAGCGAAGTCCTCTTCTCTTTTCTCTCCTTCTCTGTCTGCCCCTTTCTTTCTCCTCTACAGTGCCTCACTGATCTGACATTTTGAAATATTCTGCCACTTGTCTAAAATGGAGTCACGCCATCCAACAATTCCATGAGCTCTTTGAAATACAGACAATTAAAGAGCTCTTGGCTCAGTTATAACACTTCTGTCAGACTGAAGAAGAAATAATGCTTCAAAACTGCTTGTCCCCACAAATCACTACTCTTTCAAGCCTGCAACAGATGTCTACAATTAAGTGTTGAATAAATAAAATTTAATTTTTTTTCTAATAACCCCTCACTCTTTGAGCAATAAAACTGTTCATGCTGATATCCCTGTAAATCTTTTATTTTTTCCTGTCGGTCTCACATGGATCACATTCAGCTGAAGATTCGATTAGATTCATTTATGGAGTGAGGAGACGTTTACTGTCTCCCCTGCCAAAACCCCTCTGGGTGACTACTGCGTCTCGGAGACGGTGTTCTTCTCTGGGGAATTTTTCCATTAGCCATGACTCATCGCCGCTCCCCAAATTTATTAAGTTTGTCTCTACCGGTGACTCTGGAGGTGAGAGAGGTAGAACACGGTGCCTTGGCATTAAGCAGGCCTGGGTTCAATTCCAACCCATCAATTCTATTTTCTCACATGTGCATCATTTGCCGCGTACATGGACAAATACTACAGCATTGTTTTTAACAGAAAAACATAGGAAACAAACTAGTGTCCTTCCCTCAGGAAATACATTGATACAATATGCAAGAGTTAAGTGATCTAGATAATCACAACAGCTCACTTTCAGTAAGTGCTTACAACGGGATAACCGGGCCCCTTTCTGTTCTAGAGCCAACAATTTCAAGTCTACCCCCGTGCAGCAATGCTGGTGACGCTCGCTTGTGAGCACAAAGGGGGTTCAGTGGGACCCTAAACCACCAACGGAAACAAACAACTCAACATCCTCGTCTCGGAGAGGCCCAGCCAGGGGCATCTTTAACAGCCACGATGACCCAGGTGGCGGACGGAGCACTTCCTGTGCCGGGCGCCGTTTCAGGGCTTTACGTGTTTCAACCCAATTGATCCTCCCGACAACCCAATAAAGCAAAGACTATTAGAACCCATACTTCACAAATAAAGAAATTAGGACACAGCAAAGACGGGAAACTTGCCAAAGTCACACAACTAGTAATGGTAGGACTGGGATCTGACCCAGGCAGTCAGACCCCAAGCTGGCAGTCCTAACCACTTTGCTGGCTGTTTCTCTACTGGAATCAAAACTGATTGATGTCCAGATAAAATGTGAATTGAGTGGGGAAAGGGAGGAGGCAGAATTTTATGTAAGATATAATTTATGGAAACTTTACAAGCATGCATATCAAAAGAATGCCATGTATTACTACTAATACATAAACATATTATGTAAAAGTATTGTGTTTACAGGTCCACTTTTTACATATTACATGCCTCGATGGGTTGAGGAATAGAGAAAAACCACTGGTAATTTTCAGCCCCAGGTATTTCCCTTCTAAAAAACATACAAAGCCAAGGACACGAAAACACTTCTAAGTGGACTAGAAGAAGCTGCACCCTGCTCCTGAGACTGGTCCGTGAGGGAGCGAGTGGGAGACAAGACGCGGGGTGGGAGAGAGGAGGAGGGACTGGGTGTCTGATGTCTTATCACTGTAAAAAGACTTTTCCAACTTCAGTGAGTGTATGAAGTCAGTGCACCGCCCTTCCCGCTTTCCCTAAACTTACGAAATGTGTCCATTACCCCCCTATCATTTATATTTGCAAAGCCCAGAATCCAGCAACATGCTTTAATTTTAATTCTACCAATTCACATTTGCATTATTAGGAAAGGGTTTAAATGGCATTTACTTTTAAACAAATTTTATTACAGTATGCAATTTAATAATGTGAAAAAAATTGAAAGGAAAAGCAAAGTAGGTTAAAACAAACCAAGTTTATTTTCTTATGATAAAAGTGATGCAGGTTCATTTTAGAAACTTTAGAAAATTCCAACATGCAAAAAGAAGACAATTTGCTGATATACCACTTTTTACATTCCCATGTATATTATTCTAGGTTTTTTCTATGATTAAATATATAAAATGTTTGCCTAAAAATGACATTATACTATATATTGCCTCTATAAAAAGTTATTTTCTGCTTAATATACAGTAAATATCTTTAAATATATTTTGCATCATTTTAAACAGCTGTACGTATTTCATTCTATGGATGTACCCATTTAACCAATCGTTATTACCCTCTCCCCCACCAAAAAAAGGGATAAATCAATACATACATTTTCAGAAAAAAGAAAGCTGGGAGAATGTGTTGCTAGCAGACCTACACTACAAAACACATTAAAGGTAAAATAAAGAACAAACTGACAGTAACCAGAGGGGAGCTGGGAGGGGACAACGGGGAAAAGGGGAAAGGTCTGTCAGGAACATGTATAAAGGACCCACGGACAAAGACAAAGGAGGGTAGGATCGAGGGTGGGAGGTGGGGGGTGGGAGAGAGTGGCGGGGAAAAATTAAGTACAACTGTACTTGAACAACAATAAAAAGAAAAAAAAGAAATGAGACAGTAAAAAAAAATACATTAAAGGAAATTATCAGGGCTGATGGAAAACCATTCCAGGTGGAAACTCAGATCTACACAAAGGAATGAAGAGCATCGGATGGCAAAGAAGTGGATAAACAACTTTTTTGTTGTATTTCTTTACATTTCTATAAAAGATAACCTACAACTAAAAGCAAAAATAAATATCAGTGTACTCTGGGTTTCATTTAAAAATGTAAAACTAGAAGGCACGACAATAACAACAGGAACGACGGAGGGGAAGAGGAAGCAGACCGCTGCGAGGCTCTCACTGTGCACGAAGCGGTGCAACGGCACGTGAGAGAAAACGCGACGAGAAGCACGTTAAAACCCTAGGGCAACCACTAAATAATTAAAACGAAACATAGGAAACAAGACAGTAAACACATGATTCAAAGTAACAACTGGTATTTAAAAAAAGGGAGGACCCTTCAGGGAGAGGTGCAAGCAGACCACTATTTCCCCCGCTGCTATTTCAGAAATAAAAATATCCTCAACAATTTGACTCTCGTCTAATTCCTTACTCACACCTTTCACCTCAAAATATGGAAGCAACTAAATCCACCTGAGCAAACTCCTAAAGAAACTGAATACAGACAAACAGCCCAGAGGGGTCCACAGACAGAATTGAACTGGAAGAATTCCAAGTATCCTCATCATAAGGTCATGATCTAACCAGAAAAGTCTGGGATCCTGTATTTCAGTTTTAACAACATGATCACCACTGAAGAAATATCTCTAGATTCACTTCTTAATACAGTCTGATGTACAAAAAACAAAGTGAAACAGTGCTGGAATTTTCAATATCGAGGGATGAATTTTTCCAAGGTTCAATTCCTTTTTGCATCCATGTGTTTACAGAGACAAAAACACAGTGACCTGGGCTTGAATGGGCCCTTCGGGGAACATCCAGCTTTTGATGCCAAATACACTTCAGACTTTGAGTCATCGTGGCCCGGTGCCCAGAGCCAGGCATAGCTCTGAATGTCTCCGAGAGCTCCTCTTGCTCAGGGAGGCGCCGCCGGGGGCTGCAAGGCTCTTGCTGCTGGGATTTTTTTTAATCCTCCCCGGAGGATATGTTTATTGATCTTAGAGAGGAAGAGAGAGAGAGAGAGAAACACCAATACGAGAGAGAAACATTGATCGGTTGCCTCTTGTACATGCCTGAACTGAAGATCAGACCTACAATCTAGGTATGTGCCCTGACTGGGGATCGAACTCACAGCCTTTTGGAGCATGGGATGATGCTCCAACCAACAGAGCCGCCTGGTCAGGGCTAGGATTTTTTAAATGGTCCTGAATCTCAAAATATATATTTATTACTCTAGACCCACCCTAGACTTCCTGTGTGGCTTTGTGCAAGTCACCTGTCCTCCTAAAATCTTGCATCAGTCACCTGGTAATTAGTATATTAATAATATCCATTAGATATTATTAATATATTATTAATTGTTCATTAAGTCTTGGTATATACCTTTCATGAACTCTAAGTGATTATATGTATATATTTCAACATAATAAACAATTTATTATAAATATAACATAATAATATACATTCACTTAATCCTCACAACAGATAATGAAACTGAGGCAGAGAGAATTTGAGTAACTTGCCCCCAAATTACAAAACTAACCAGTGATGGAGCTGCGACTTCAAACGCAAGACTCAGCCCCAGTTCTTCACTTCCATACCACACAGCCATGATGGGAGCCTGAGACATCATGAAATCAACTCCTAGCAATGACTTCAAGGTGACAACAGGCACACCTGGAACAGAGCAGAGTTAGCCTCACTCCTTGCTCATGTCCCCACTGGCCATCTGCTGCCCCACAGCCTCCCCTTGACTGCCCTAACCCTTCGTCTTACAAGCACTTGCCCCCAAGGGTGGCTGGAGAGAGACGGCTCCCCTGCAGTCAGAATGGAGAGGTCCATCTGTGCGCCAGACCCTGTTCTAGGTGCTGACGTGTCAAGCTCAGTTGGCTTTCTTACCCTTAAGGAATGCAAGTATTTGTACATTCGATGACTACTGTGAAGCACCTATTATGAGCCAGGCCAGGGGCCGTGCCTGGGCCTGGGGATACCATGCTAAACAGAAAGGTACAGCCCTCATCCTCACAGAACATACGCTCAAGAAGGGAGACAGACGGCAAACTCCTCATTGTCAACTGCTTGAAGAGGAGATAGAAATAGGGCAAGTAAAATAGAAGAGTTGACACTGAGCAGAATTTTGAGGACAAAGTGGGAGCTGTCAGTCAACCAGGAGAATAAAGTTCCAGGCAGAGAGAGAGCACATGCAAAGGCATGAAGGAGGGTTCCGTGGCTGTGGGTTGTGGGCAAATGATGGCAGAGCGGGAATTCTCCTGGACCACCCCTCCACACACTTCCTTCCACGTCAACTCCTGCGCCATCACTGAGATGGAGAATAGGAAACGCCTTGCACACGGCAGGCCCACCTGGAGCTGGTGCCTGGTCAGCTTCCCTGAGGCACATGGATGCATCTGTAAGTATGAATAACTACAGAAAAAAATAAAAGAGTTCCATCAGAGAGAAAACAGGGGAATGGCTGCTGGGGAGACACCAACAGTATCCATTATAATGTCCAAATCGAAAAGCTGATTTAGGGGGGTCCAAGAAGTCAAATTATATTAACTGATCATTTTGGTCAAAACAAGAAGAAAAGTACTTAGCTCCTGATTTCAGAAGGTGAAGGCGAGAAAATGCCAACAATAAAGACATGAGAACCAAAAAGCATTTCTAGAAACCTGGGAAGAGCTTGGGAAGCCCTTGAGCTCACGGGTACACCTACGGCACTGGCAGAGCACTTGGGGGTCCCCCGAGAATTCAGGAGGAGTAAGGAGGGTGACAGTGTGGAGCTGACACCTGTTTAAATGAATAATTTCATAAAATGATCATAAACAGCACGTATCAAGTACTTGCTCTGCGCTAACCACTTCACATGCGTTACCACATGAAATGCTCATGAAACCCCGCAGTGAGGGGTTGTTGGAGACGAGGAAAATGAGGCTCAGCTCAGTTGTTACGTGCCCAGCATCATAGTCCTAGTAGTGGTGAAGGCAAGACACAGAGCCTGGTTTGTTTCATTCTGAAGCTCATCTGTAACACCCAGCTTCTAGCAAAATGAAAGAATTAAACTAAAATTAAAGCATGTTCCACACAAAAAGTTCTGAAGGATTCTGATGTAGTTGGGTAGCATGCTTTCTCCATCTTCAATCAATTAACCTTTGCTGAACACCCACTCTGACCTGAGAGATGGGTCATCTAGCCAGTTAGTACCAGCGCCCCCTACGGCCTTCTCCTAAAGTGTGGTCCACAGACCAGGAGCATTGGTATCAGTTCATTAGAAGTGCAGAATCTCAGATCCTACCCCGAATCTATTAGATTAGAACCTGCATTTAATAAGATCCCCCGGTGATTCAGACACACATTAAAATTTGAAGTACTGCCCTACAGCATCCCTAATGTCCAGACTCCTCTTTAATCTTTCTGGGTCAGCCTGGTCCATAACCACTAGTTTTCATTGTGAGTAAATTCTCACAGAAGCATCCCTGAACATACTACACCTCCCCTCTCCTTCTGCCATCTCAACTTACAAATGACAACCCTTCAGATCTTGGAAAACACCTATTAATCTACCCATAGTTCTCTCTATTTAAGCTAAATATCCACATCCTGCAATATTTTCCAGATCCTGCTGTTCATGTCCCCCATATCACTGGTCCCCCAACTAAGATGTGCATTAGAATCACCTGAAAATATCCAGGGTGTAACCCAGGAACGTTGGTTTTTTACATACTTCCCAAGTACAACCAAGGCCCAGTGTTTGGGCTTCAGAACCACCATCCTGCATGTCCTCCTCTAGTTTGTTAATATTCTTCATAGTTTATGGCTTCTGGCACTGACCACAATAATCAGCCCAGAGTATAGACATTATGATGGCCCAAAATCAGGACATCTTTTTAAATTAATGCAGCTGAGAATGTGGCTAGCTCTTACAAAGAGCCTCATCACACTGTTAACCCATATTAATCTTGCTGATAACCAGAATTCTTCCAGTCTTTTCTTCCCCATGCACATGGCTGTGAAGCCAGGTTTCCCAGTTCTGTACACGTCTTTATTTTCCTGAACTTAGATGTAGGTCTCTGTACTTATTACTCTTAAATTCCCTCTTGTGGTTTTGAACCCCATGATTTCACCTGCCAAGAGTTCTGAATCTTTATTCCAGTCTACTAGAAGGCAGTGAGTGGACAAGGAAAAGCTGGGTTCTAGAACCGATGTATTGGGGTAAAATCAGATTTATTTGAGACAAATGGTTCAAATGGCTAGGCAGATGACTCTGTAACTTAGGAGGCCGGCAGGAAGTGTTTGTGCAATATAATGCTTGTCGGATGAATGAATGAAGTAATGACTGATAGCCAGTGATGACCCAAGACACTGGTGAGGAGTCTCTGACACTGATCCAAGCAAGAATAGATGGAGGTCTGACTGAGGCTAGTTCAGGCATTAAAAAGGAGGATTTAGGAAGGTGTTTGAAAGGTAGAATTGGAAAAAAAAAAAAGGTAGAATCGATAGGAGTTGTCCAGCAATTGGATGTCAAGCTAGGAAGAGGAGAGAATCACAGTGACACCCATGGTTCTGGACTGAGCAACCAGGAAGGTGCTCTTGCTGAGAGCAGCACTAAATGCCTCCCACCTCAGCCCCTCCCACCAAAGTGCCTAAAGGCTCCGGGAGGGAGTGCTCCTTATATCACCTGTGAGTTTGTTTAATGGGAATAGGACTGACACCTTTACAGATCTAATTCAATTGTGACATGGATATATTTGATCAAAAGAATCTCAAGTGAACCTTAAAAGACATCACGCTAAGTAAAATAAGAAAGACACAAAAAGGACAAATGTTGTTTATGACTGCACTTATGTAAGATACGTAGAATAGGAAAATTCATAGAGACAGAATGTAGGACAGTGGTTACCAGGGGCTGCGGGGGAGGGAAGAGTGGGGAGCTGCTATTTAGTGAACACCGTTTCTGTTCAGGAGGATGAAAATGTGCTGGAGACAGATAGCGGTGATGGATGCACAGCACTGAATGTACCTGATGTCACTGAAGTGCACACTGAAAAATGGTTAAAATGGTAAATTTTGTTATACATGTTTTGCACAACAAAAGTTTTAAATGTAATCTCAACCATCCTTGTTGATGAATATTCTTTTCTTTATCCAGTTATGGTTAATTGGCAGTGAGGAACTGACTGAAGTCCTCAGAGACTTAAGTCCTCTCTGCTTCACCCACTAAGTTACAACAAAGGCCCCAGGGCATACAGACATGACTCAGTACACAACTCTGTGGAAGTGGACTGTCAGCTGTGGTTATGGTACCATGTAAAATGCTTCTGGTGTTGCTCATTGTCATCACCTTGGACAAGTCTCATTAGAAACATTCAGTATTGGTAACCACTTTCAGTAGTTAGCCTGAAATGAGGTACACACATATAGATATCAAAATAGGGCAAAATTTTATCCGGGCTGTTAGCTTTAAAAAATGGATTTGCAACTTCAAATTTTAAATCCATGGAAGTGTCTTGAAGTGAGCAGCGGCTCCTTTGGTTTTGAAGTCCCCGGACCCAGCCTCACCCTGTGAAGGGACTCAGCTGTGGCCACACACTGCAATCACTTGAGGGAAATTTAAAAATTACTGACACTGCATTCTGGGTGGTGGGACTATGGAGCATTTTCAGTTTCTTTTTCTAATTTTTCTACATATGACATTGTTGGATTTTAAATTACAAATAATTTCAAAAAAGAGTTATTTTAAATTAGCTTACAGTTATAGGGATGCGATGAACAGAACTGTGGTTACGAAATGTCAAATACATTTTCTACAGAATCCTCTTGACATTAGTCCGAATACAGAAAGTCTTCTTAACATCGTCAACAGGTTCTCGGGAACTGTGACTTGAAGTGAAATGACACACAGAACAAATACAATTTTACCCTAAGCTAGCTGATGTAACCGTTTCCTGCAGCACATTTCTGGCCACGAAAACATCACTGAATTTCTGAGTAACGACTCAAAACACTTCTAATGGTAATCATTTAAATAAATGTGAGGTATACATACATTTAAGAAAGATTAGTAAAAACAAGTAAGATAATCTTCTCACCATTTATTGCAGTTCGGGGTTGCAGGTGGTCAGGATGTCTGCTGGCAGCTCAGGACACCGGGTGGGCACCCACCCTGGGCAGGACATGGGTCCTTCACAGGGGCGCTCACACCCACTCACTCTGACGGGGACAACGCATCTGCTGCACACAGCTCTCCTGGGGGGAGGAAATCAGAGTCCCTGGAGGAAACCATGCAGACAGGAGCCCTGGCCAGGAATTCATTTTTTCTTCTCAACATCGTATCTAAACAATGTTGAACAAGATGACGAACAAATGATGTAAACTGATGTTATTTAAGAACCTGGCACTTCCGGCCAAGATGGAGGTGTAGGTAGACACCCTTTGCCTTCTCACACAACCAAAAGAGGAAAAACAACAATTTAAAAAACAAAAACAGCCAGAACTGACAGAAAATCAAACTGAGTGGAAGTCCGACAACCAAGGAGTTAAAGAAGACACGTTCATCCAGACCGGTAAGCGGGGCGGAACTGGGCGGAGAGCGAAAGGCTAGACTGCGGTTTGTGGAGCGGTACCGGCAACGCTGCAGCTGCCCGGAGAGGCCCGAGGGGGGTGTGCCTGGCCAAAACGCAGCTGGCACGCTTGGCGAAACCCATGGCTGGCCGACCAGGACTCAGCAGGGCCGAGACTGGTGGACTGGGCGGTCCCTCATTCGAGCCCATATAAACCAGGAGAAAAAGCTGGGGAGAAGAGCAGAAAATGCAACCCACCATCATGGGGGAAATAAAACCTCAAACCACCGATTGAAAACACCTGTGGGGGTTGAGGCGGGGAACTCCCAACCTCACAAGAGAGCTCATTGGAGAGACCCACAGGGACTTGGAACTACACAAGCCTGCCCACCCACCCCGGAGCAAGTAAAGAAGGGCCCAACTTACTTGTGCATAGCAGGGGTAAGTGTGATAGCAGAGCGAGCGTCAATTGTTCTCTCAGGCCCCGCCCCCACAGGCAGCATCACAACACAACCACGTGGGTTACCCCACCCTGGTGAACACCTAAGGCTCCGCCCCTTAAAGTAACAGGCATGCCAAGAAAAAAAAAATGGCCCAAATGAAAGAACACATCAAAGCTCCAGAAAAAATACAACTGGACTTCCTAAGATGGCGGCACAGGTGAATGCGCCATGCCGCCTCGCACAACCAAACAAGGAAAAAATCAGAAATTTACACAACCAAAAACAGCCAGATCTGACAGAAAATCGAATTGAGAGGAAGTCCGACAACCAAGGAATTAAAGAAGATACATTCATCCAGTCTGGTGAGCCGGGAGGAGCAGGGCGGAGGGAGAGCGCTTGGCGACCCCGCGGCGAGCTGGTGAGCAGATGGCAGGACCGCGGTTGGAGGGGCGGTTCCCACGGGGCCGCAGCACACCGAGACAGGGGTGCCTGACCAAAGCACGGCCAGCGCCCGGCTCATCCAGACCCAGCAGGTCCGCATTCGCAGGCAGGAGAGAAAGCAGGGCGCAACCCATCGGCGCAGATTGAGAGCACCTGTGGGGGTACAGTCAGCGGCAGGAGGAACTCCCGACCTCATAGGAGAGTTCGCTGGGGAGACCGGCGGGGGATTGGAGCTGGGCAGCCTGTCCACCGACCCTGGAGCGACCCCCGGAGCCAGCACAGAGGGGCTCGAATTGCTTGCAGGAGGCAGCGTGGGTGGGGAGAGCGGAGAAGGCGCCATTGTGCTCTCAGGTCCTGCCCCCACAGGTTACGTCACAGCACAACTACCGGGAGTTTCCCTGCCCAGGTGAACCCCAAGGCTCCGCCCCCCTTACAGTAACAGGCGCACCGAGGGAAAAAAAATGGCCCAAAGAAAGGAACAGATCAAAGCTCCAGAGCTAACCGACCAAGAGATAGCCAACCTATCAGATGCACAGTTTAAAACCCTAGTAATAAGGATGCTCACAGAATTCGACAAAAAATTATCAAAATTGCTTGGACAAATGAGGAGAGATCTGCAGGAAACCAATGGGGATAAGAAGGAAACTGGGCCCAGCTGGTGTGGCTCAGTGGATTGAGCGCGGGCTGGGAACCAGAGGGTCCCGGTTCGATTCACGGTTGGGGTACATGCCTGGGTTGCGGGCCAGTGAGGACCATGTGAGAGGCAACCATGCATTGCTCTTTCTCCCTCCCTTCTCCTCTCTCTGAAAATAAATAAAATCTTAAAAAAAAAAAAAAGAAGGAAACTGGGGCTCAAATAAACAGAGTGGACCAGCAGAAAGAAAAAAACATCCAACCAGAAAAGAATGAAGAAACAGGAATTCAAAAAATGGAGGAGGGGCTCAGAAACCTCCAGGACATCTGTAAAGGGCCCAACCTACGGATCATAGGGCTGCCAGAAGGAGAAGAAGAAATCCAAGGAATTGAAAACTTATTTGAACACATAATGATGGAGAATTTCCCGAAGCTGGTGAAGGAAATAGACTTTCGGGAAGTCCAGGAAGCTCAGAGAGTCCCAAAGAACTTGGACCCAAAGAGGAACACACCAAGACACATCATAATTACATTA